>PVKB01006168.1:0-71359 GCA_004027205.1 Ctenodactylus gundi | reverse complement strand
GTTTCCCACTGTAGTTATTTACGTTATAAAATGTATAATGTGTGAGAATAGGATCCAGGTTTTATTCCTGTTTAGATGCTTGTAATTTCTAACAGGGATTCAGGAATAATAAGCTATTTTCTTTTATGTTCCTGAATAAATCAGTGAATGTCTAAAGATATCAATGACAAAGCTGACTTAGGATGGAGCTAACAAGATACTTTTAAAAATCAGAGAAGTTGGGAAAGAATACTATATCTTCTACCTCCTATCTGACCTGGGAAAACTTACTCAATGTCAATATGGCTTTTTCCTCTGCAGATTAGAGTTAACATTAATGTCTGCCGAATAGGATGATTGAAAAAAAGGAGATTGTGTAAATCATGTACAAATTTAAGAAGCAGGGCATCTTCAATCACTGGGAGCTATTATTATTACTATAATTTTATACTGAGATTTTGTTTTAAAGGCATGGCCTATGAGAGTGAAATGCTTGGGCAGTGTGATTATTTCAGTATAAATTCCTATTTCAGTATAAATTTCTTCTTTGCTGAAGCAGCCTTAAGAAGAGTTGGGGGAACTAGCACGATTTATCATGCAGCTACCAACTGAGGGAATATATTGGATTGTTTTCCTTTATACTATTCAAAATTATGTGGAAAGGCATACCAGCATATCTGTGATTGTTGTAGGACAATAACCAAAATGTGGAACCATGAATATATATATATGTATTATTTATACTGTTTTTACTATGTGTAATATTTAGTATTATACAAAATCATTTTGCACATATTCACATATACATATGTATATACATATGTGTGTGTATATGTGTGTGTGTGTGTGTGTGTGTGTGTAAGTATTACTTTGCTATAAAAAAGAGTGCAGTGATGTCACCTACAGGAAAATGGAGATGGAATTGGACATTATCCTGTTAAGTGAAAAAGGACAGACTTAGAGAAATAGCCCATGTTTTTTCTCAAATATTTGAAATTAAAAAAAAACAAGAATCCCCAAGACAATATAAAAATACTGGAAGAAAAGATAAGGTTTTAAAGGAGAGTGGAAGTGACCAAAATATGTCAAAAGAATATGTGAAAATGCAACAGTGAAGGCAAATATTTTATAAAATTAATCACATTTAAACAATATTTTCAAAAGGGTGAGAGGAGTTTGAAGAGTAAGAAGAATAAGGGTGAGGACAGAAAAATTCTACATTCATCTTACTATTAACACAAGAGAGAATATTAAGATTTCCTCTACTTCAGTTTTTTTTTTTTTTTCCTTTGAGACAAGGTTTAAATCTAGCCCAGGCTTGTCCTGAACTCACTATGGAGCCCAGGCTGGCCCTGGACTTGGCAATCATCCTACCTCAGCCTCCTGAGTGCTGGAATTATAGGTGTGAGAAACCATGCCCAACTTTATGTGATGCTGGGGAATCGAACCCAGGGCCTTGTGCTTGCTAGGCAAGCACTTTAACCTCAGTGCCATTCCTCCATCCGCTCTACTTTAAACTTTTAAATGCAAAGGTTCGAAAAGTCCTAAACCACCTTATAAATGGTTAGATGTTTGCTAAGTTACATTTCAGTTTGAAGATTTAAAAAATACAAGTATGTGAGGGGAACTTGAAACAGTTTGAAGCCAGAAGATATTTTATAGAAAAAAAAATCCGATCACTTAAGTGCGTAGCAAACACAAGTAGATAGAGCAAGGGCCGTGACGGAAGCTAATCTGCCTTGTTCTATCAGCGCTTTATGGATAAACGTAAACTCAGGTCTCTACCACTTTCTTCAGCCAGCATCAGTGAAAGTCAAGCCTCCGCAAAGGAGCCCTTTTTGCGGGGATGGACATGCCCTAAACACTCAGAAGTGGGTTACCATTCAGGTGTCTCGTACCCAGTGTGAACATACGGGCTTTAAAGAATTCTGTATCCGTATTTCTAAAATGTTATATTTTATCCCTCAGTGTTCACATCATTTACCAGACTTTCCCACACAAGTAATCTCTTGCTGTACAAATAAAAAAGCAAATTAGCAGCAGAGGTTGACCCAAACTCTATCTTAAGACATGTGTAAAAATAAGCAGAATTGGAGGCTAACGATCACTTCTCTGCTTAATAACCTTCAAGGCTTTTGTTGTAATTTATAGAATGAAGTGCAAATGTTTAGCATAAATTTCCTCCAAGACACCTTCTCATTTGTCGACTACGTTTCCAGCCATTGTCCAAAACTTAATATACATTGGTTATAACTAGCTGTAGATTTGCCAACCTTATTTTTGACTCAGTTGAGAAAACACTTCTCAGTGTTATTTGGCTATCTCTTACATGTTTTTTTTTCATGAATACACAGGTATGTTTCCATTAAATCTACCTGGAATATCTAAAATTGTCTAAATACGGCTCATACTTTGTCACACGTGCCCCAGATCTCTGTCTGTCTATTGCTGTTGGCTTCAATAGTCATTTCTGTTCCTTGAATTTCAGGAATGAAGGTCAAATACTCCATCATTTACCTATGTGATCCGTGAGCCTAACATAAAGAAATCATGTTATAAATGAAATACTGGAACAAACAAATCCCTAACTCACCTATACAAATTACCAAGAAGGATAAGTGACTTACAAAATTGAGCACTTCTGTGATGAGAACGTTCAGGGGTCATGCATGGTGGGCAGGTGAGCAGGGCTCTTGAGAAGAATGAGTTGAACTGAATCCAGAAAAGCCCCCAGTAGGAAGACAAACCTTCTCACCCAATTATGCTCTTTGAGAAAGAACTGACTTCCAGAGACTCAAATCTGTACAGAGATTAAGACATCTTCTTGAGCATCCATATTTTGCTTTTCCAACTGAGATATAACCTCAGGCATCTGGTTGTTCCTCAGCCCTGCCAGATGGAGAAGGGGAAAGATCAGGATCGCTACAAGTGTACATTCTACCCTCGCTGAAATTGGTTAATGTCTGAATTTGGTCGGGAGCAGATTCTGATGAAAAGGTAGAACCAGAATGTGCGGGCTCGTTTATAAGAGGACAAGGGTGAAAGGAATTTAGCTAAGCCTGACGATTCACAGTACAGAGGTGAAGTTTTTTTAGAAAGCTCAGGAAATTTAAGTGCATACTGGAGTACTTCCAAGGACACTCAGTTTTATAGCTTTTCATTTTAAAACTACATTAACAAACATTATCTAATTTGAGCACAATAATCCGGTGAATTAGAGTGGAAGAACTTTGAGCTAGATGTGACCTCAGAGATTGTCTTCTTTGCTGCTTTAAAATATACAGGGCTGCAAATCTCATGGAAATATCCAATACAGAAACACAAGATACTATGCCCACAATAGGAAAAGAGGATTAGCATTCTCATTAATTGTTAAATGGTGGATCTTCCTATATCTAACTCTGTCTCTGAGGGTGCACTTCAGAATAGAACTCACAATTTATCCAATATTACAAAAAATTTTCAAGGATGAAGACATTGAGGACCAATTGGTGATTTGTTCACAGTCCCAGTGATAGATATGGCCAAGCTAAAAGTCCTTTTGAGTTTTCATGCATATAAAAATAGTAGTCGCCTCATTTTGTCAATTAAAAACCTAAGCCTTGAGGGACCTAAACATCTGCTCTAGGTTAAGAGGATGATAAGCTTGAGAATCAGAATTAGAAGCCAAGTCATTTGAAACTACACAAAATAATTTGTGTTATTATGAATATTAATGGAAATTATTTTGCACAATTCCTGATTAATACATCACAATAGCTAAAAAGGAAAATTCTGTTGTTAAGATCCTCCTAATTTATAGCAATCAAACTTTTCAGTGTTGGAAGGTTAGTACGTGTGTATTGGAAACTTCCTGAGCTATTCAGTTGTACCTCCCTGTCAGCAAGTCTGGATAGAGAGGCTTAGTGTATGCTAAATGAAGAAGGCAGGGGTGCCAGAAGAACTTGTAGGGTAGTATGAGCCAATACTTAGAGAACATGGTGGCCTCCTACAGGACTGTTCAGAGGACAATTCTGAATGTGTGTACAAGCTCCGTACTGTCTTGCTGCGACATAAAATTGAAGACCTTAGTGTCACACACCATATGGTTACTGTCTTCCCTCAATGCATTAGCAAAGTTACACTATCACTAATTGAATATCTAGTTCTTTGGATTAGTAGGTAGAAAAATAAAATTATTTTTCAGTAGAAGCAATTTAACATATTAGAGTACTTTCCTATTCAAGAAAAGGAATCACCTTCGAATGAGCAAAGTTTCTATCATTGGAGCCTTATTTTTAATATAGTTCATAAAGATTTTATTTCTTAAATGTTACATATACACTGCCTTTAGATTGATCAGTCAATATAAAATGGTAATCTCAGAAAATTAAATTTATGAATTATAAAAATATTAAAATAGCATAGGAAAAGTGAAAGCTACTTTAACCACCAACTTAATCCAGACAAGCTTCTAGGATTGCCTGTGCACTTAATTGTACATAAAAAGTCATTGCTGGTGTTAAACTGCAAGTTTGCCAATCAAGGATACTCAGTTTTTACAATGCTCACAATCTTACTTTGTGCTAAAATTTTATCTCAGATTTTGGAAAACACTTGAGAACCTCAAGTACAAGGTAGCCAGGCTGGAGTGTAGCATTGACTTTAAAGCCTTCGCCTGAGGGTTGAAGGAATCTGAGGTCCCTCTGAAAGGCTCCAAGCTGCTTGTGCCTTCCTCCAGTGTCAGACAGCTGCTCGCCTGCGGCTGACAGTGGAAAGGAAAGGCAGTGGGCTGGTTGTTCTCATCTAGAAATCAGAGGAGAAGCTAGGTCTTTAGCTGGCTGCATTTTCAGCCTGGAGGTAAAAGGTGTGAAGATTGGCAAAAGTAGGAATTCAAAATGACTTCTCTTTCCATTGTTGAAACTCCTGCCAGCTTTCCTTTTTTTTTCATAAAATACCAGATATCGGTACATTTTCTCACTTAGCCTGAATGTATGTGATGAGGTACAGAGTAAAACTTCATGTTTTTAGGGGGAGGGGGAAGTGGGAAAAGAATTGAAACTATCTTTTGTCAGTGCTCATTCTACCATAGGTCTAGGAAACTAGAATTATTTTTTTTTTAAAAAAAATCAACATACTCAACACCCTTTCGGATTATGTTTTTGGTCATGCATAATCTCCTTACTTTAGTTCATATTTAAAACTCTTTCCTACTCAAACCTGCTTTTCAGGGACTGACTAAATGTCAACAGCGATTTTGCACATTTTTGCAGTCACCTTTCACTAAAGTGGTAAGTGGAAAATTTCCATTTTCTATTTCCTAGCAAATTTTAATTTTTTTTCCCCTTTACTTGAGAAAAAGCTCAAGTTCAATACTCACACTGTTCAGAGTTGCAATTTTGGTTCTAGACTGATTTAAAAAATTTAGAAATGGAGCCATTTGCTCAATCTACCCATATATTTTCTCCCAAGCAACCCAATTTCTGGTGTACAATGAGAATTATTTGAGAGGCCTGGTACAAATAGGAATTATAAGGTCAGGAAGTTAACACTATTCCTCTAGGGTGTAAATTATGTTAATATATCGTGACCCTGATATCCTACCAAGAGTACACAACTGCTGAATTAACTCCAAAGATTTCAATGCCTCTTCTTTTTCATTTAAAATCCAAGTGTTTTTTCTATTCAGTGATGTACAGACTTCTGGGTCTTTACTCTAGTTTCTTACAAATCTATCCATGGGATTTTTCACATATGTGAATACATAAATTTTAGGACCCATCTCCGTGTTTTGGTCTTGGCCATCTCATGTCTGTAAAACTTGCCAGGTGATCATAGTGCCCTAGTGGTCATTAGTTTGAATAACAATGGCATTAGCTACACTGAATTATTTGTGAATGAAGTGATATTTGCCAGAACTTTCCTATAATGAAGTACATAATCTCTAAACTGAGATACTTTGCATCTCTTTCAAATTTGTAAGTTAAATAAACATAACTTAAGTTCTTCTCCAACTTTAACATTTGCGATTTCCCTCTGCCAAAGGCAAGTATTTGTGCCAATCAACTGTAGAATTGACTGTGAGGAAATCGTGGACCTGGACTTGTCGAGCACTTATCCTCTTTAATTGAAAATACTTTCAAGTGTTTGGAATATATGAGAAACATTCAATGAATCACTTATGATATTCAAAATGAAAAATAAATCTACCTTTCTTCCCTCGCACTAGAATAATGCCTCTGGATATATATTAATGCATCCAGTTGCATAAATATGACAAAGTTGTTATAATTATTTTCTTACTTATCTCTAGACTCTTCCTTTATGAATATATTATGAATATATTACACTACAGTAATTCTATTAAATAGTTACCTAGCAACAACATGTCTGATTGAGGTTGTTATTTCACTGGAGAAAGAAAGCTTTGCAGTGGATGGATTCTGAAGGACTCATGCCCTCCAAAGGCTCAAAATTAGTCTTGGAAAAAAAAATTTATCACCCACCTTCAAATAAAGTTAGAGTAACTATGGAAAATGTCTCAAATCTCTCCTCTTTGCTCTTTTGCTCATAATTTGAGATAGTTTTAAAATTTTCCTGTGAAAAAATGAAAAAAGCAAACATTCGAATTGCTTAAATTTTATTTTAATTTATTAAGACTGATGCCTATCTCTAGATACATAAATTTGGTATGTAGATTTTAATTACTTTTTGAAGTCAGGTTTTTATTTCCTGAAGCTCAGACTGACACAACACAAAATAGTCACTATTTTTTTCCTGGAAGTTTTGACTTTTGATTCTAAGTGATTGAATTATAGAGCTGAGTAGGTGAAAATATAGTTATTACCTCCAATTGTTGTGATAATTCTTTATGACAGGGTTTGAAGAATCTCATTTATTATATTCACTGATTTTTATGACAGTTTTAAAAACTGAAGTGTTTTGAAATAATCCATCCCTTTTTCTTTTGTGACTTTATTTTTGAACTCCTTTGTTATTTCTCTTAGTATACCAGAGTTGCATTATTTTTTCACAAAATAAATACAAAGTAATATTACCTTGAATGTATAGTGCCCTGGACTGGAAGGTATCTCCAGAGAAACTCTGTTATTAGCATACATATGAGCTACACAAATGTAAGTACTTTTTACACAAAACTTTCTCTGAATTTAAAAGGACTTTAAAACTATTATCTTCCTTATAACTATTAACTTCTGAGTCTTTAACACAAATTCTGGATGTAAGTAGACAAAATATGAGTATAGACTGTATTTGTTCATTCAAGAGGCTTTGACTAAGAGCAGAGGAGATGGCTTAGTGGCAGAGTGGTTACGTAACATGCACAAGGCTCTAGGTTCAATCTTTGGCAACACACACAGACACACACACACACACACACTCACACACAAGAGATCCTATTTTTAAGCTTCGAACAAGAGACTTATTAATATTAAATTATATTAACTGATACAAGATTTTAAGGAGGAGTTTATAAAATTTATACCACTATGCATGCATTTATATATATGTACACATGTACATCACACACTTAGCATAATATGTAATATTGCATATATAAGTTCTATGTATATTAATAATTTGATGTACATGTGCTGGTATTTGTTGGCAGAATGATTTCCCACAGCTCATTGGGATGTTGCACTATTGTTGAGTTATTTAGCCTGTCTGAATATCTCCAAAGAATTAAGTGATCATTAACACGGGATATTTATTTATTGATTTATAGTTTTTTATTTATTTTTTTGAGACAGGATATAACTGTGTAGCCCTGGCTGGTCCTGGACTCATTGTATAGTTCAGGCTGGCCTTAGACTCAGGACAATCTTCCTGCTTCAGTCTCCCGAATGCTGGGATTATAGGCATGCAACACCATGGCCAGCTTTATGTGGTGCTGGGGAACCGAACTCAGGACCTTACGCTTGCAAGTGCTTTGATTTAACCACTATGCCATTTCTCTAGCCCTCAATACAGGATATTTTTAAAAAGTATTAATTTTCATTTGTGAGCCCATATTATAGGTTCAAATGCCTGCTGCCCCGATATAGCGGGCTCTCTGAGTATGGGCCTGCCTGTTCTCAAAGCAGGTGTATAGCAGTCAAGATACACTTTTGTACTTTTTGTAACTTCAGTTTTTTTTTTCTCTTTTTTTTGCCCTGGCGAGGTCTAAATAGGATTAGAATTTAGGATGTCATGGTAAGGAGATGGGAATTGTATCAGCCTATCAACCACACCACCACTAGATTGTATTCGGAGTTGAGGACCTTTTACCTGGGAAAGTGAAGCATCTGCTTCCTGATTGCTCTTTTCCTGGCAGATACAAGGAAAGGTGGTTCAAAGCGTGTGCGTCACTCAAGGTTGAAAAGAAAGCAATGATATTCACTTTCAGCCTGTTGAATCAGAAAAAAAAAAACAACTAAAAGACATGCAAATTAGGAAGAAATAAAACTGTTTATTCTGCAGAGAACAGGGAATCTTTAAAAACCATAGGGAAAAAGGAAAAAACTCCTATAAATAAGTTAGTTTTGTAAAGTCACAAGTATAAAATTTTCACATAAAATCTATTGTATTTCTAGATCATATATATATATATATATATATATATATATATATACACACACACACTAAAATTTTAAGTTAAAATTAATTTAAAATTTAAAGCCAACTTTTTTTCAAGAGTCCAGACCGGTCCTGAGCGCACTATATAGCCCAGGCTGGCCTTAAACTGTTCTCCTGTCTCAGCCTCCTGAGTGCTGGGATCACATGTCTGGTGGTGTGAGTGCCTTTAATTGTGCAGTAACGGCCACCCTGATATCCTGAATAAATTAAAGATGTTACCTATCCTGGTTGTTTTGACTTTGGGAAAGACAAGTGTCCTACAGTGCCAGAGACGGTTGCTACCGCGCATGGGCACACCTTGTCACGTCTGTGCAAACTTGCCTTTCGGCTGGATGGCCCTCAGCCTGATGCTTGCTTTGCTTCTGATCACACTTCACGATGTCAGTCAAGAAAGAGGATTTCCAGAGCTGCTTTCAAAAATGGCCAAACGCTGGGATAAGGGCGCTGAAGATGTGGGAGGTATTTTGAGAGGAACTAGTGGCCACGTGATGGTTACTGCAACAAAATGTAAATGTAAGCATCCACATAAATTGTTGTCATACCTCATTTAAATCTGTGATAACATTCTAGAAGTGCATATCAAAAGAAAAACAGGATCATTTCAAAGAGGGAAACAGTGGAATGATCCAACTTTCCTATCATATTGTAGTTTGAAAAAGATCTCTTTCCTGATAATGTGCACAAAGTGTAAGGGACCTGTTGAATAAGAGCAAAAATAAAAGAGAACTATTTAACAGCAAATAACAAAACAGCAGTGGTGATAAATCACTCACTGGCGAGCCTCAGTGGCAGAGATAATGTAGTGTAGGAATTCTGCGGTATTTACCTTTTATTAAAGCACTTTCTTGAGTTGATTGTTAAGAAACTTGGCCCCATGAAATCACTTAACTTTTTCTTCTCCTTTCTGCTGATCCTCATTTAAATGCTTGTTTAATAAGTTTTTACCCCAGGAAAACATTCAACAGCTACTTCTGAAACACTTCTTTAAGTTTTGTAGATGGCTCATATGCAAAGTAACGTTTGAATTTTAATGTACTCTCTAAAGATTACCCAAAAGCACTTAATGAATACTCTGGTTTGTGTAATACGGTATTGCTATTCACACCTCGGGATTCCAGAGTACATACATATTGAAAAGGAATTAATATTTATAGTTAATCCTATAATTATTCTAAAACATGGGGAAAAAGGGGAAGGCATTATCTTATTATTGATCTAACAAATTCCAACTTCAATGGGTCTGCTTCACCGACTTAAGAGGAAGGCCTTAATTTACAAGAAAGGTGTAGTGTACAAACACTTCCTAGGTCTGTACAAGGAAGGGAAAACCCTGTACTTCAAAACCCAAGAGTCTTTGACAACATGCATAGATTTTAGCCATAAGCTTTATCTCTTTTGCTCTGGTGGCTGATACGTTTATTATGTTGCCCCTTCTTCACATGTTCATTTAAATTAAGAGACCTATCTGAATCTTTGAGAAAAATCTTGACTATTTAACATTTGAAAGTCAAGTTACAAAATTTTTATTTGAAGAAACTGTTTCAATAAGTTTTGGAAGAGTTGAGCAAAAGTTCTTTGTTTCTTATTTTATAAAAATTGAACAAAGAAATGAAGTGTCACATTTTTTTTAGAAATAAAAATCACCTGTTTGCCAGGCATCTACTGCGTGGAAAGCTCTGAAGAAATCACTGAGAAAATAAGGATTTTATGAACTGAATTGAATTTTCCTTTTCACATCTCTGGAAGCCTTATGTTGAAATCATAATCCTTGCTGAGTCAGAGTACAAAAATATTTAGCAGTAAGGTTCTCAAGGAGGTAACTGAGTTAAAACAATGGCAATGGGTGAGGTGTAATCAAATATACAATGATATTTGTATAATCCAAACAATGCTGATGTTATTCCAATGAGAATGGCTAATTATGAAGAATGCACAGGCATATACACATATGCTGGTAGGTTGTGCAGAAATGAAGAAGTCTTCTTTATTGTTGGTGGTGCTGTAAACTAGCACAATTCCAATGGAAATCAGTGGGGAGATTCCTTAATAAACTGAAATTCGAAATTCCGCTTGGCCCAGCAATACCTCTTCTTGGTATCTGTCTTACTTCAAGACATCATACTATAGTAATATGTGTATATTCATGTGTACAGCAGCATTACTCATAACAGCTAAGTATTGGAAGCAGTCTGTGTGTCCATGAACAGATGGATGGATAAGGAATCATGTTGTATGTACACAGTGAGGTACTACTTTCTGAGAAAAGAAAAGACACATTTACAAGGGCAATTGATGCACCTTGAGACCATTACACTAAGCAAAATCAGCAAGGCACAGAAGGTCCAATGTCACGTGATTGTTCTTAGATGAGAAACCTGAAAACGTAAGTAGCTAAAATACCAAAATAAAGGAGAAATAGTAGGAAAAAAAGTAGAATGTGTGGAGACAGATGGGAAAGGGGTCAGGGGGTTGGGGTAGGAACAAGTGTGGGGAGACAGAAGACCAGGAGGTGATATGTGTACACCGATTCCTGCAGGTGAATGCATTTATTGTGCATCACAAATATTTATTGGTAAAAATATCAATTATGCAGAAAAAAGAAGAGGAAATTGGCACAAATGCAAAGCTGAAGAGAAGAAGGCATGAAGGCTCAGAAGGCAACCTTCTACATGACAAAGGGCGAGACCTCAGGACAAATCGGCCCTGCCTGTCTCAGCGTCCTAGCCTCAGATCCAGGCCAACGTCAGTGTCTATTGTACCAGCCACTCGGGTTTTAGCAGCTGGTATGGCGGTCCTGGCAGGTTGGTTAGAATAGCGGAGAAGGTAGACGCACACATGTGCTGCTGAAATGAAAGTCGAAGAGGGAGATGGAAACGGACTCTCCACAGGTAAAAATAATCACAGACTCCATGAATCATGGGGGCCACACCAGCAGGAGACAAGCTTATCGATTTGGTGATGTTTTCCCAGGAGAGGAGCATCATGTTATAAGGTGAGGTTAGCACGGTCTGATAGTCGTCCGGGTAAATAGAAGGCCAATAGAGAAAACCACGTGAACAATTTTCTTGAAACCTAAAGAGCTTATTCCTCTGAGATAAAGGAGAAAATGTACATGTAGGTGGCATTCAGTGAACGGGCAGGAGAACGGTGTATGAAGGATGCCATGAAAGTGCACATGGAAACGGGTAGAGCATTTGGGGTTCGCGGTCCAATTTTCAGATCATTTTTGTTATTTTTTAAAATTTCACTTTTGACCTTTTTACCTTCTGGTAAACAATCCTGGGTCTTTCGCTTGGGAATTTATTGTTCTTACAACTGCTCTGTAGAGGAGTTTCTTCTTGTCTGTTCTCCTAGCGTTCTCCTAAAATTTGGATAAAAGTACATGACTAGACTGAAGCAACTCAAGTCTCTTTCTACCTTACTATTCTGTGAGTGTAATATTTTTTTGCCTCCGTTTACTATCACATATTGCTTTAGCTTGGCATACACACGCAACAGCAAGAAGCAATTAAAAAATAAAATTCGCTATTAAATCTTTTAAATCAAAGGTTATTATAGAAGACCGCTTGGAGGATGGAGGTGCTCTCTCTTCTGGGAGTTGTTTGTATTTGGCTTTTTGCTAGCAAATGTTTACTGACTGTGAATTATAGGCTAACTTTCTGCTAGATGCTTATTTTTTGGAGAAATATCCTTTTTTCCTTGGATCTTAGGATCTAGAGAGAGAAATAGACTAAAAATAAATGACTGTACAATTACAAATCCTAATGAGATCTTAGGAAACTTATCATGAATAATATTTTTACAAAAGGACAATGTCTTCTAGTAGAACATGTTTGCCCTTGATGAAGTAAAAATAATAATATTCCCAGGACAGGAAATAAAAAATCCAGTGATCTTCAAGCAGGAAAGATTTGTGTAGTTAAGGAGTTAAAGGCAGCACCAAGGGCGAGGGGGGCATGTGGCACTAAGTTCCCTGGCAGAGGTGCGTGAACCATACTTGACTTTGTAAAATTTGGCCAGAAATAGGGTGCTTCATGGACTGAATAAAAAAATTATAAGTAAAACTCTTCTAAAATTATCCATGGTCAAGATCTCACATTTTCTATCATGTTTGATAGAATGGAGTCTTTTAAGTGTGTATTTCCTTGTACTTCCTGAAACTTACCTATGTTGCATGAATAACCTATCTCCTACTAATTTGAATTTAAGCTAGCATATTTATTTCATCTAGCTTAATTTAATAAATATTCAGAACAGTTCTGTATATGATATGAGAATAATTGATTCGTTCTCTTTCACTAAAATGGCTCCAACATGAGAGTGTATATAAATTATATTAGGCAAAGTAGTGACTAATTTCTATTAGATTGTATTTGGTTCAAAGAGCCTAATTTGAGGGCTGAAGGAATGGCTCAGTGGTTCAAGCATTTACCTAGCAAGCACTATGTCAAAACTTCTATTCTCCATCATTACCAGATAAACTGGGCACGGTGTTTTATGCCTGTAATCCCAGCACTCCTTAAACTGAGACAGGATTGTCATGAGTTCAAGGCCAGCCTGGGCTCCATAGTAAGTTCATGATCAGCATGGGCTACCGAGTGAGACTCTGTCTCAAAAAATACAATAAAATAGAACTAAATAAAAGAGCTTAATTTGAAGCTTTGCTGTAGAACAAGATACCATCATATTCAATTCAAGTTTTTTTTTTTTTAACCTGGTTGGAGGGACAATTTTTGACAACCAAAAATTAAGCCTACAAAGAACAAATCCATTGTTCTGAGGCTATCTTTTGAGGTTTTTAGCAGTAGTATAATTAATGTAGGGTTTCTATAGGGAACACGCAGAAAACAGAAGACCAAGACAGCTGATTTGCAAGCAGCTTTGAGAAAAGCAAAAGCAATTAAGATTAAAGTTATTTAAGAAGGACAAACTTTTTCTGCTTTAAAAAGTCAATGGAAAGGTTGACCTCTTTGAGCTAATTTAAATGACGATTTGTAAGGGGAGATTATAATATTAGTAAAGGGAAAAACGTTTGATGAAGAACAAATAATTTCCTGGATATCCAGATCTCAAAAAGATAAAACAGGCAAGAGTGGAAACTCTTGCACTTAAGACAATGAAAGTTCTAACATTTGAGGGACAGCCTCTCGGGTTCTTCCTCCATCAGCCTTCTGCTTGTGTTCCATCCTCTACGTAGTTTTCAGTCTCATAAGATCACCCACAAAATAATCAGGAAGTTGTAATAAGCAGGGCCCCCAAGTTTCCATGATCATCAGCCTCTGTTATGAGGCATTCAGTGTTATGAATCTTAAGCACATTTTGAAAGTGGAAGTAGCAGATTTGGGTTTTCTTTTAATCCTCATACCCGCAGATAAACACTGTCGTCCTCCCTGTGTGTTTTCTTTAGAACATTTTTCCGCATCCTAGCCAGCTTGCTCTTCACAAATATCTGCCCAATTATATTCCCACCAAAGGCAGCTCAGAGGGCCTATTTTACATAACATCCTTAAAAGTATTCTTTTAAAGTATCATGTATTTTTCATTAATAAATAGCATCTCATTAATATTTTGATTTACATTTTATTTGTTATTTGAGTTGAAATCTTTTTTGATTGCTCATTTCTTATTTTGATAAATTTCTTTGTCTGTTTTTTTTTTATTTTTCTTTTTTTGTTAAGGTCTCAATCTGTAGTCCAGATTGGTCCTGAACTTACTGTGTAGCTCAGGCTGCCTTGAACTCAGGACAATCCTCCTGCCTCAGCCTTTTGCATGCTGAGATTGCAGGTGTGTGAGTGACAGCAGCCCAGCTAGTATGTGACGCTGTGGGACCAAACCCTGGGCCTCATGCTTTCTGAGCAAGAGCTCCAGTTATTGACATACACTCCCTGGATCCTTTGTTCTATTTTTTTTAACATACTTTTTAATATTTCCCTCTGTTTTTTAAAGAGGTATGTGTGTGTATGTGTGTGTGTGTGTGTGTGTGTGTTTATGTAATATAAAAGATGTAAATTCCATGCCTGTGACCATGTTTTTAAAAAATTTTGTTAGGTAACCTTTAATTTGCTTTTGGTGTTTTATTGTATTACTATAGATAGATAGATAGATAGATAGATAGATAGATAGATAGATATGTAGATAGATAGATAGATACTTTTTTAACTCCCTTAGGATGGTTGGTTATATTCTCAAATCTTTTAAATATTTAGATATGAATCTCCAAGACTTTTTGTGGTTACATTTTTTACACTTTATTTCATTTACTTATGAGTGTGTTTATTACACAGGTATTAAATGAAGAAAATTGAAAGTATCTAAGTCCTGAGAAAATATGATTTTTTTCTTGTTTCTCTTCTCCCATTTTCTTTCTCCTTCCAGAGTCATAAACAAACTTAACATGATGATGTTTACAATAATTCTTTTTGCAAAACATTAGTACATTCACATGTTTGTACAAGCAAATACACACTTTACATAGATGATTTTATTTTACATGCTTTTATCTTGCTTTTAAATTTAATCTTAGTTTTGCATATATTTTTATGATGGAATGTAAATCCTACTCATTATCTTTCCAGTTACTATTCCTTAATGGATGTAAATTATTTTAATTTTAAATATCTTCATATTACAGAATTTATGAGTGCCTATACATTGATGAGTCTTTAGTTGTTTTTATCTAGTTTGTTAAAGTTGGTGTATTTTCTACCTCTGGCCATTATTTTATTCTTACCTTTGGACACATTTGTGAATATGTTTTTAGTTGAGACTCTCAGAATTGCTATGCCAAATGAAATGTACATTTTAAAACTAAAATATGAGGCCAGCCTGGGCTACATAGTGATTTCAGGACCAGCCTGGGCAATGGAGTGAAACCCTGTCTCTAAATAAATAAATATATGTTGTGCATTTGCTTTCTAGGAAAAGCTATAAAAAAAATCCTCTGGCCCCACGACTATATTCACGTCCCCTGCCTATCTTGCATAGTGCCAAAACTAAAGTGATTGTCAGTTGGATGAGTGAGACAGAGACTGACTAGGTCATTACTAACTGAATTTATTACTTGTGCAAGCTCCTTTTATGCAATTGTCCCACAAGTATTAATTTTTATTTACTGCAACGATCGCTATAGCTAACAACTACAAAGCACAGTAGCTTGTAAAAGATCATTTCTTTAGCCCACGGTTCTGGATTGGCTGAGTGAACTTTTAGCCTGGGTTTGCTCAGGCGTGTGCAGCTACATGATCGATAGTGAAGAGGTTTTGGAATCTCACCCTTCTTATCTCACACTGGTAAAGTCTAGCCGGTTGCCTGTTCCCCACTCAGTCGATTCATTGAAGGTAGACTGAAGTTGGCTCCTCATAACTCAGCGTGCAACATCTTTTCTTGCTATGCTCTCATGGATAAAAGAAAGAGCCAACAGAGAATGAGAGACAGTTTTTCAGACATCATTAGTGTCATGTTTGCTAACAACTCATTGGCCAAGAATAATTGGATAACTGAACTCCAGAACAGAACAGGAACTTGGGAGTGTGGGTTCACACGCCTCTGCCCACACTGAAGAGTGAGGAAAAGTTACCCGATCCAGGACATAAGTGTGGGGAAAAATATTCAGGGACGTTTTCAAAAAGTTGCATCATAGAACATGTTAAATGGCGTGCTTTTGTTCGTATTGATTTTTAGAATTCATTCGTGTTTTTTATCCACAATGAAACATTTGCAGATTCATAAGAAAAACAAACTACATGCTTCTCCAAAATAAATTTTCAAAAGACTGACAAAATTTTTGGATAGAAATGCCTTTAAACATAACCAATGGCCACTAAACGTAGCAAGAATTGTTCAATGTGATTGCTTACTTTGGGAATAAGAATTCAAGCTACCAGGCTGTCTGTATATGGAAACAAGCAGAATATCCATGAGAAAGGAAAGCCCAAGAAACTTTTGGGCACTGCTACTGTAAAATGGAGTATAACTTTGAGAAACTGTGTAGCTGGGATTTTCAGTGTTAAATAGATACCCCTTCTGTAATCCAAAAAAAATTCACCTAGGCATTTGTCCAAAATAAACATGCCCGTGAGATAACTGAGCAGAACGTTCATGGTGGTGCTAGTTATTAGCCAAATATTGAAAACAACCCAGATGCCCACTAACAGAAGAATGAACACTTCGGTCATGGTGCATTTGCAAAGTTAAATGCAGCCCAATGACAAAAAATAATTGACTTTCTATATGCAACAAGATTAATGAGTCACATCGTGTTCAGGGATGGAAAATAGACACCAAAGAAATCCATGCATTTTACTGAGATAATGTGGTCTATATAAAAAGATAAATCTTGTGCGAACAAGCCATCTATTTTACAAGTCAAGAAACGAATTTATATTCAAATCTCAAAAATCAAAATTCAACAAAATGTACCCAGACATAAACTAAAACAATAAATGTCATGACCAAATGAAGCTAATTCCAAGAATATAGGAATATTATGATGTCTGAAAACAACACATGAGATAAATGAATTCAGAATAAAAGTTATTAGTGGTAAATGAAATGTTTCTATTTACTTGAAATTTAAGAAAAAGCAAAAATAGTATGGTATAATAAAATTCAGAATAGGAGTTGCCTAAATTGTGATCTGGAACCTGACAAATACTGGAGCAGTGGCAAACCTTAATATTTAATAAAATTTAATAAGTGGCTGCAGGAGGGGATTTGAGCAACTTTTTGGTCTTTTATTTTATTTTATTTTATTTTATTTTATTTGCATCTCAGGATTAGCTAATACCCTTACACATTGAGGACAATACTAAAGATCTTTATTGTTAATGTTGATGACAACTGTCCGTATTGATTATAACAAAATTAAAGCTTAAAGTTTACAAGTTTAATCCACGTTAAAATAAAGACAAGCCCCTTTTCACCTAAGAAGTTTGTTTAATAAATAACTACATTTTCTAAAAGGAAAATTACAAAGTTTATTTCTCTTCCCTCTTCTCACGTTCAAATATCATATATTGTCTTGATGTTTTTGTTAATTTAATCAAATGCTTGTTTTTTGTATTCTAAGAGTTATTATCACCAGGAGTAGTTGTGTTTCATTGGCATGGTATTCTTTAAGCTTTCGTTAGGTGATGGGTTAAACTCTTGGTTCACTGCTATCATGTGTTAGTAAGATATTAAAACACCATTTTTATTCTTGGATTCAATGTCATTTGGCTTCATTGTTTTATTGTTTTGATTAATTTCTGGGTTTATTTTGCTGAGTTTTGACTTTATGATATATGGAAGCAAATTATTTTTCATTTGTATTTGTAAAATAGAGGGTTTTATAAATTGTGTTCTTTTGTCTGTCTTTTAAATTTTTCTTATTTATTCATTTATTTTTTGAGACAAGACTTCATTCTGTAGTGTAGCCTTGTCCTGAACTCACTACATTCGCTATGTAGACCAATCTGGCCTCCAACTCATGGCAATCCTCTTGACTCAGGTTTCCAAGTGCTGGTGTTACACTTATGCAGCAATTATGCGATTCTGAAGAATGCAATCTAGGCACTCTAGCCACTGAGCTATGCTCCGTCTCTCTAACGTAATTTTTTAATCAGTGCTATATGTCCTCAGTAAAATTATTTAGAAAGATTTTTATTTTTCAGTCTTCTGAAATAGTTTATGTACCATGAGAACTTTTTTCTCTTACAAACGTAAAAGAAAATATATACACAATAGCTTCTACCTGGTGTCTTTATTGAAGGACTGTTTTCTCTTGGTTTGGTTTGATTTAATGATTCATTAGTCTTCCTTTGATTATTTTTTGCATAAAGTGTAGTTTTTATGTACTCAAATTCTGAATAACTTCTATCTTTCCTTACAAATGCATTTTATACCTAGCTTTGTTATACCCACAGAGAATTATCTTTGCATTCTAAAAGAAACTATGGGATAAATAGTTTATTACTAGTAACATATATTAACAGGAAAAATACAAACAATTTTTCTTATACTCCCAAGATAGATTTACTTTTTATATAATGTAGCTTCTACAAAATCTTCTGAAAATATAACTGTGTTTGCATCAAATAAAATGTTACTATAAAATCTCTGTCCAAATAACCAAGGTGGATTTTTCCTTCTACTTTCTTATTATAGTCTATAAAAATTATAATATGATAGTATAATTCTTAAAACATTTTTCAATGTAAAAAATTCTCTTGTTTGAAACTTAGATCTTATGTTGTTTTAGTTTTAGAAATTTAATATTTACCACTTATTGCTGAAGTAAACACACCACGTATCTGATATCATATGGGTCAAATTTCTAAGTAAATGAACCTGTCAAAGCATTGCTAGAGACACTATACATATTGGCTTAGTCCACGACTACACAAAGTAATACAGTTATATAGAAAAAAAATGACAGAACAACAGATGGATAATCTATTAACAGGAACATCAGAGACCAAAGTACGAGTGCCAGTGGCACAGGGGTGCCAATCCTGAGTCAGATTTGTGCTAGGGAAAAATATAACTTCAAATTTTTACCGTACTCACAGTGCCAGGATTAAGACAGTAGAATATTAACATCCACAACAAGGAAAATGAAGTCAGAATACATTTTAGAATCTTAAAAGGAGCCACAGCTTTGCAGGAGCCCTAACTGAAGTGGAATAACGGAGCATATGGAACTTATCCTTCATAAAGAGTCAAGGAAAGGTGGTAATAGTGTTAACCATGTAGAGTGGAGGTGTCTAGAGTGACTCTTGGAAGTCAGAGAGCTTCATGACAAGACATCCTCACCTTTTGTTAGTGGGGGCATCTGGGGATTACATAGCCCCAGGTTACCTACTTTTCTTATAACTATCCCACAGATTGAATAATACAACTAGATAACGGATATAAGACGCTAAAGTGTTGTTGAATATCACCTGTCAAATCAGTGGCGAGTTTATTGTCCTAATAGATGAAACCTATTTAAATGGGAAGGTCTAAAGTAAAGATGTCAGAAGTCTGACCCACATCCTGTCTTTTCATTTCTTTAAAAATTGTTGCCAAATCTTGCCCTTCCCAGACTGCCATCTATTGTACCTATGCCATCTTTTCTGGTTGGGCTGTTTCTTGGTGTTGTGTGCTCAAGTTTCCTTCTTGTCTTCTAAGACTTCGTAGTCCATTTATTTTTAATGTGGTATAAAGTTCTGTTGTCTGGACAGCACAGTTAATTTATTCATTCACATATTAAGCGCAGCCAAGCTAAAGCAATTATGAATAGAGTTGTTCTAAACACCCACATACAGATTTGTGTGTGGAGTTAAGTTTTAAGATATTTGGATAAATTTCTAAAAGCACAATTGATAATCATATACTGAGAGTATGTTTAGGGCTGAACATGGTGGCCATATCTGTGATCCCAGCACACTAAGAGACCCAGGCAGACATGTTGCCAGTTGGAGCCTGGATAAGGTAATCAGCAACATACTGAGTACCTAACTATCTCAAATTAAATATAAAAAGTGGTTATTTTAGCTCAGTGTCAAGGACCTGGGTCTAATTCCCACTATTAAAAAAAATTCAAAAACAGAGCAAATATAGAACATATCCACTGTGTCATAAACTTTATATCTGCCTCATTTCAGTCACAGCACTATTTTTCATTGCTACAAGTAATGGATGTTTTACATCCCCACCAGAATTTGGGAGTGTCATTCAGATTCCATCAGATCTTTGCTTATTTTTAAATCATATTCTTCAATTTCTTTTATTGAGCTTAAAAGTTCTTTGGGTTTTTTGGGTACTTGTCCTTTCTCAGTTATGTCTTTGCAAATATTTTCTTCCAACATTTTGCTTGTCTTTTATTTCACAAAATAGAAAATTTAAATTTTAATGAAATAGGGCTTATCAATTCTATATGTCATAAATTATGCCTTCGCTCTTATATATAATAACTCATCGTCAAACTCAAGCTCAACTAGATTTTCCATTATGTTACCCTCAAGGAATTTTATAATTCTGTATTTTACATGTAGGTCTATGAGCAAATTTGAGGGTTTTTGTGTGTTTGTGTATGTATCTTTTTGTGAATAGCGCAAAGTCTGTCTAGATTATTTTTTTTTTCCATGTAAGAATTTAAGAACTTTCAGTTGAAAATAATACACTTACATTTTGGTTTAAGTTGGTAGAGTAATAATGACCATATTAAAATATTTTCATAAGAATGTGATGACCATACTTTCCAAATGTATAAAACCTAGTAAAAATTGCTTCATGAAGAAATTTTACCGATGAAGTTCAAGTTATTCTGAAAAGATTTTGGAATCTAACCACATTAATACAATCCTTAGAGAAAAGACCTTTCTTCAGATGAACATAGCATTTACAATTATGCAATTGGGATAAGAATATTGAACAAATGTTTATCTATTTGTTTGATTAATTGGATAGATAAATAGATGAATGATTTGCTCAGGTGTATAGTTTGTGTGACCTGAAAGAGCTGTGCATACTGAGACTGGGGATAGTTTTGACTTCAGAAAGTTTGTGTTACTTGTTTTTCAAAGAGAAGCTAAGCCCCAGATGACCCAGTGCCACTGGGTTTAGGGACTGCTCAAAGACAGATGTTCTGCATTTTTCCCCTAGACATTTTTTTTCTGGCAGATCTTCTTTTAGCATAATGTGTGAGCTACAATGAAACAAATTTTGAAACTGTCTGGAGTCCTCAGAACAATAAAAATCATTGCAAATTCAGGTTTTAGACTTCTATAGTGGGAATTCAAAAACTCTCCTCTTCTGGTCTGTGCCTTCCTACAAACCCCACTCCCCATTAGATTTGGCATGTAAACATTTTGCCCATAGCCCTGGAGATGCTCAGCGACAAATTTATTAAACCTTTCTTATCCAGAATGTTAATGTTTTGTAAATCTTCGCCATCTGTTGTGGCATCTAATTGCAAATGTAGAGTGAACATAATTCACGACTTTATCATCCTAAATTCAGATAAGTGATTTAAATGTACTTGAATATCCTTTAAAAAGATTTTTCAGATTTCCTCCCTTCCTATTAACTGGCATAAAACTTCCCTTTTCCAGTTTTCTGTGGGTCTTGAAAAAGACACTTTCTTCTCTCACCTTGCTAGAATCCTTCCAAGGTAACAGACAGTAAACAAGATGTCATTAGGTTAAACCCAGGCTGCCTCAGGAGCAACATGAATAATGGAAATCCTTCGCATACATACTTATCTCCCTCTCTACCTATCAGTCATCCATCAGTGGCCACCAGTCAAAACACATCTGAGTCCAATGCTTTATTTGACTTCCAACTCGACCCAACTCGATTTTGTACTCTTATTTTTAAAATATGAGCTTTCTTATTGTCCTTGTAATAAAATCAGCCTTAAGCTAGTTGTCAAAATATTTCTATGGTGCTATTATTAAGCCACAAGTTTGCCTCTGTACATTTCTAAGTTTTATTTGTTCCTGCTTTTGTACATGTGCCCTGAATTGGT
Organism: Ctenodactylus gundi; assembly: GCA_004027205.1. NCBI lineage: Eukaryota > Metazoa > Chordata > Mammalia > Rodentia > Ctenodactylidae > Ctenodactylus > Ctenodactylus gundi. The sequence continues at coordinate 49,275 of PVKB01006168.1, read as the reverse complement.
CGAATATTAAATGTCTGCCTCATGAGATGAGTGGATCATTGAAAAGTTACTCAATGTATGGTGCAAACTCTTAAATAATAATCTAGTCACAGTTGTATAGAGTTGCTAAGAATTTTTTCAAATCCGACACAAAATTCCTGAGTCAGATTCTGTTGTTCTTTTAGGCTTTACGTAGAGCCCTTTTGAGTGAAGTACAAATAGGGTCATGTGATGCCCCTGCTGTACTTCAACCACATACTTTATCATCTGGGTCAAGGGTCCCCTGGGAGAGTCACAATTTTGCTACACATTTTTTGTTCTACTACCTCTCCAAGGAAGAGATCTGCCAAAGCTTAATTAGGTTTTCCTGTTGAAAACACTCCAGATGAGGGGATTTATTTGACAATTTCAGACAAATATGTCTATGTGGAACCTACAGTGTTTCTTTATTAAGCCAGATTTTTAAAAAATTAAAGAGGAGTAGAAAGAAAAAGTCTTTTGAACAAATAGCCCAGCATTCAAATATACATATAGCTTATTACAATCTGGGTGGATGAGAATCTACTTACATACCTAGCTAACTATTTTTCCAGTTCTTCCAGTCAGCAGTTACATTTAATTTAAATATTTAAGCAATTTATATTCAATGCTAATATTTTCATAGTTAGATGTGGGAAAAAGCAAAATTAAAAATGAAGCATCTTGCCTGATTTTGCATGCTAAGTTCCAAGGAATCACCACCCACATCTCCAATCCTGGCCTTCTACTCTGGGTAACTCAGCTATGCACCAAGTAACGAGTTATCAATAAAACTGAATGCTTCTTAACTACCTCTGTTCTCAGCCAGGAACCTGATCGCTCTTTCAGGAATAACTGTGTTGTACTACGTTTCATTCACTCTGCTTTGGAAGTTATTGAGTAACAAGATCTAAAGTATGGACGGTTGTTTCTCCTGTTGCCGTTAACCTTGAATATAATGACCGAAATCAGAGTAACCTTTCTTAAATTCAAGTCTGCTAATATCACTCAAGCAGTCCTCCAATGACCCATAGAGAAGTCTATTTCAAAAGCTCACGCACTCTCTCTGAACACTTCTCGGTGGGAAGGGAATTATATTGATTCCAGTTCTATTTCAAGTCATATGAGTATAATATTTCTTTTTTGCATTTTTCATAACAAAGGAATGATCGAACATTGGTTTTAAAATGGTAGAAAAAGACATTTCTTGAAAGGTTGTTATGTGTGGATACAGTCATAGGTAGGCACTTTCTAAAATATCTCTTCCCAAACAGCAACACTCTTATTTCTAGGTATTTGCTGCTGATGGCACCAGATGTTTTCTGACAACAGGTGACATTGTAAGCTAAAGCTTTTCCATTCGTTCTTTAGCTGCACTGTGGTGGGAATCGCAGAGAAACAAACATACAAAAAGCAAGAGTAAGCTTCTGCTGCCTAGTGTCAGAATTTACCACAAACACTACCGAAACTGCAACTTAAGAATTTAGCACATGTTTTTGTTAGTATTGGCATAAACAAAGCAGTTCCATAAAACAAAAACAAAAGCTCAATGCCTTGTCTAAACTGACAGCATCTTGTTCAATTGTCCATATGGCTGAAACACAAAATAATCAAACACAGAGCCAAGATTTAATAGAAACTGGAATTGTTTGAGAATAATCTATATGAAAAGACTGTTTTGTATAATCATATGACTAACAATTTTCACCACTTCTTCACTAGGGAGAAGTTATAAGACTGCTGCACAGTTGTATATATTTATATATGCATATCAGAGGGAGAGGGAGAGGGAGAGGGAGAGGGAGAGGGAGAGAGAGAGAGAGAGAGAGAGAGAGAGAGAGAGAGAGAGAGAGAATACCAGAGATAAAGAGAGAGGGAATGAAAAGAAGGGCCTTTATGATCCAATTGTCTCTGCAAACATCCATAGAAACATACCTGAGGTGTGCATTATTAATCTTCTGGGCATCCCTGAAGCCAATCAAGTTGACAATCAAAATTAACTGTCACTTCCTCATCAAAGGAAAATTGTTCTGAGAAAAATTGTTCTTCAAAAGGAAATTAGCCCTTCATTTTGAAACTCAACACAGGTGAAATTTCAACCATCCCCACAACCGCTAATTAACATTTCTCTGCCCTTTCTGCTGAATTTATTCTTTAAAAAAATGAATTTACTAGGAACAGTCTCAGCCTTACCTTCCATATGTTTATCCTTTGATCCTGAAACTGATAGACACTTTAAAAATAAACTTCACTTGGAGGGCCAGTAACTATGATCTTTTTCTAATTTGGAAATGTTGCTATACTGTAATATTTTTGTTGTTTGAACGAATTTATTGCTTTCCTGAATTTAATTTGTTTTTCCTGATATTTTTATTAGGTTCTGTTCCTCTTTAGCTAAATAATTCCAAAAGGAAGCTATATTTCATATGCAAAAAAGTGAAATATTCATTTGATACTTTTTGGGATGCTCACTCAATATGAAATATACTTGGGGGAGGGAGACAAGGTATATTTTTCTTTTCCTTTTTTAAGGCCTTTTTCTCTGCTTCTTACAGATACTTTTCTGGCATGCAAGTGTTAGTTGTTATTATCAAGCATTGTTACAAGGGACTTTGAAGATCGCTATAAACTGATATTCACTAGAAAAGAGAGACACTAGGAACTTGTGGTGAAGCAATTCCCAATGAGCGCAAACTGTGTTTGATATTAAAATATAAAAAATAATGTTTGCATTGAGTAAACTATAAAAATGAACACTTTTGAACTGCTAAAAATAAAATAGATGGAAGCATTTTACCACTTTAACTTCAGATCTCTCATATTCCCTGGTCTTTGTCCCTTTGGTTATTTTTAATGATGCAAGAACAGGACCTTCTTATCATCCCTTTCTTTACGGTCATCTGCTTTCTTTCCCACGATTGATTGCCAACAAGAGGTGGGTGCTCTTTCTACCAGGCAGTTTTTTTTTTTTTTACTTCCTTTTGTTAAACACACACACACACAAATTCCCTGGCCTCCATGCCCTCATATCTAAAAATGTGGGTAATAATATTATCCACCTAAGAGACAGTTAGCAACTGTACTGTTACAAAGGAGGAAATAATATCATCAGTTAAACATGGGAGAGTGAGTGTCTGAGAAATGGAGAATCACAGCTTGAAAAGTGCACTTACTTTACAGCAGAGGGTGTGTGACAAGGCAAAACTTTATTCTTCATGTGTGCATGAGTCATGGTTTTCCAGACTGTCCTTTAATGTTTAGATCAACTTCTTTTGAAAACTGAAAAACTGAATAATCAAATAGAAAACGTAACATTAGATTCTCTCTCGTCAGTTAGGGATACCACCTTATTATTTCATTGATTAGTTTTTATTTTCTCAACTTTTATTAACATTGGGCATATGCATTTTCCCCAGTCCCCCCGCCCTTAATTCATTGGTGTCTTTAAGAAGAGATATTGGAGGAAAGCGGCAGAATACGGAATCTGGTGACCCCCTGCCCGCGCAAGGCTGCTGGTTTTCAGTCGAGGCAGTATTTGTTTCACTTTCCCGAGACAAAGTGATTAATACATCTCATTTTTCTCAAGTTAACAAAATAGCTATGCTCCCTCTACCTTGAGGAAATCTGGCTTTTTCCATTTCCAGGCAGTAGAAGCCAGTCTGTGGGAATCATCGCCTCCAGGCCCCTCACCCTTTCTTCTGAATCTAGATAGGGCCTCTCGAATTCGCAGAGAGGGTTGCCCTGTCCGGATCCCTCCTGGCTTCTCTGCTGAGATCTTTTCTGTTTCATTTATTTCTCTTTCTCCAAGGAAGACATGCTCCTGTTTCCTCCTGGCTTCCCAGCCAGGGGCTTTTCAACTCTCTTTTTTATTTGGGTCAGTAAACTGTGGCTTGTGGTATTTTTGAATTCCGTTCACTTATTATTAATCACAGGAGAGACCACGGATCTGTGAACGTCCCCATTACTCTTGCGGAGCCAGAGGATTTGCCTCAACATTATCTTTCTATGATGTATAACGAATAGGACGGGAACAGCTGGTTGTTTTTATTTTTAAGAATATCAGTTAATTTGGGGTGTTACACTAGGTGAGCATGAGTCTTTTAGGGGTCAGGGGAAGAGTCTTATAATTTGGATCTGGAATGTTCCCCCCAAATCCCGTGGTTGGAATGTGAGTTATCCATGGGAGTTAATCTCTTGATTTCCTGTGCTTTTAAGAGTTGGGGCCTGATTTGAAGGGGTGGATCATTAGGGCTTGACCCGGAAAGATCAGATCACTGGCACCTGGAAGGGTACATGCTAACTCCACCCTTCCTGTTTTTCTTCTTCCTGTCTGCCTTGGGAGGAGCAGGTTTTCTCCCGCTTGGCCTTGGCCCCAGGGTTCCACCATTGCCAGCTGTCTGTGAATGAATTGAGATCTTCTGTAAACGAACTAAAATAAATCTTTTCTTCCTTAAGTTGTGGTTGTTGGGCGTCCTGTATTGTCATCAACAACAAAAAAGTGACAAAGCTATTGGCCTTTCTGTTCTAGTTTATGCATATGAAGTTTTGTATTACGAACTAAAGGATTTAGCTCTAGAAGTACTATCAGAAAGTCCAATGCTTACCTTAATTCCTAGAGTAGTTGTTTTGAAAATACAATTCACCTAATTAGGCAGAAGAAGCGCAAGAAGAAAGTTACAATCAAATAGAACAGATAGAAAAAAATTACAATACTTAAGCACATGAGTATTTGCAGAAAATATAGACTATGTAGTAAGTGAAGCCCGCTTTTATAGAAGTGCAAGACCCAAATGCATGTTTGTGGGTGGTGCACGTATTAAATATAATGATGCAAAGTTGTGAATGTAAGAAATGGGAAAACATATCACCTACATAAAGTAAGTTTATGGGTCCTGGTATTCGAACTGAACTTGACAATGTTGTCAGAGATAAAGAGAACATTTCCTAAAAATAATAGGGTTAATTCGCAAAGAAGACATATTTTCTAGAATTTTAATTGTTTTGCTTTTTCATTTAGTCCCTTTATACTTATGTTCCCTTAATCCTCTAATCAATAAATACACACCTAATTCTAATTTATTTGAGTCACGCATTTGGGCTCCAATTGTGTAAGTTTTCTTCGTACGTTATTTTTGTCTTGTTTGTTTTACGCCTGATGACTTTCTCTCTCGTGTTGGATACAATTCTATATTTCTTTGGGAGACTTTGTCATCCTGCCTAAGCCAGATTTGTGTTCGTGCTGGCTAAATTAGGGCTGTCATTTTATTTTCAACATCCTTTCTCTGAGGATTTTCTTTTTTCTCTGTGGTCACTGAAACTCAAGCCCACTGTTTATGCAGGGAGCTAGTTTCTCCCACACTCTGTTTTGGTTCCCTGCAAGCAAACTCTTGTGGGTCATATCAACATACTATGTAGTGGTGGCATAAAAGGTCCTAGGATGAACAATCTGAAATTTAAAACGTTGAAGGTAAAGAAAAATAATTACAAGAGGGAAGGAGAATCTGGACAAGAGCCCTCTCTTTTTAACTTCACTGCTTTGGCTCTAGATCTCTTGGCTTCCCACGTTTTCAGGACAACCCACGTTTTCAGGACAATCCAAATACAAATTTTCTATTTTTCTGGTGTTTATCTTTCCCCGTCCAGTGAGTGTTCTTTCTCAATATATAAATAAGCTTAAATTCCCTCCCATATTTAATTGCTCTTCACTTCCAGCTCTAGGAAAGTGACAAGAGAACACGGATGTAAAGCATAAACTGTAGAAAGTGGAGGGTTCGAGATGAGAATATTCCAGATCTCTTGTATAAGGATCTTGTGGTTGGGGCAATGTCTCTCTTCACTGAAGAGCACCATGATTGAAATGGTAAGATCCCAGGGAATTTCTGCCTTCCATGAGACTGGGTAAGCAGACGCAGAGCAGGTCATCAGGATTGTGGATATGTGATAAATTAGCTTTTTATCTTAGTGGCAAAACCAAACTCTGGAAGCACTCTGAGGGGGTTAGCACAATCATGGCAGAATTTTGCAGTCCTGTTTATAATAAGACATTTCAGGGCAGTTCCTCCTCCTGCACAGTCTCTCCTCATTCCTTACGCATTGTGATTTAGTCTCCGACTGCTACTATCACATATTACCACAAGCTTAGCTGCAAAGAAATAAAAATCCTTTCATAGTTTAGATTACTGGAAGCCAGTAATCTAAAATGGAGATAACTGGGTTGAAATTCAGGGATAGGTGGGACTGTGCTCTTTCTGAAGGCTCTTGGGGAAAACATATGCCTTTCCAGACTTTGAGTTTTCTGAAAGACGTTAGATCATGGAACCTTCCTCCATCTTTAAGACCAATCACATAGTCATCTCAAATTTCTCTCCAGTTCTGACCATCAACTTTCACTGTAGCTTTGTATCAATGTCACCTTTCTGCCTTGCTCTTATAAGAACACCTGCTATCATACAGGGGCCTGATGGGTAATCTTATTTCTAGATTTTTAATTTGATCACATTTGTGATATCCCCTTTGCCACATAAATTAACAAGTCCGTAAGTACTGGGGATTAAGAACCAGGTATCTTTGGGGAATGGGGAGGAATTTTCTACCTGCCACATTTTTGTAGGCTCTGTTACAGTTTATAATGATAGATATTAGTGATTATTCAATCATCACTTTCTCCACTAAAATGTAACTACAAAAGCTAAGTGTTCCATGCATGGTTTTTAACCAGTGTACCCTTGTATACTAGTAAAAGATCTAGCTTTTAATCGGGGGTCAATAACTGCAGACTGAAATGAATACTATCTTACAAATAAGATAACTTTATCCTGGAATGAATGAATTATGTTGTTAAAATATATTTTTTATAAATCTCTGTCGTAGTGTTTAATCACACCTTGATACTTGTAAGAAATTTTACTTATTTTATCCCTATGTTTTCCAGTAGTCTAAGTTCAACTGATTGTGCATGGTCGTATTGATGACTTATTTTTAGAGTTTGTGGTTCTAAGTTTAAGCGTTGAGCAATAGAATTAATTGCCTAATTATAATTATTCACACAACATTACGCATTATAAAGTATTCTAGCTGTGTAGCTGGACCAAGTGTTAATATGATTTGTAAATTAGATAATTCAATTGTAGGTGTTGGAGAAATTTCTAACTTTCCAACTTCTGACACAAAACATAGTTTCCAGATTTTAAATATATGATTCTGAGTCACAATATTGAACAGAATGCTTATGGACTTTAAAAAAGTATACAGCTCCGAAGATTTCCAATAGATACCTACTGGTCTAATCTCAGAGACTTTACTGTATATTTCATCACCAGTGTAAGAAACATGAATTTTATAACTGAACTCCTCTTCTTTTACCTCTCTATGTGATCAATTACTTATTTAATTCTCCTAAATATCTCTCATACCACTTCATTCTTGAATTCCTCTGCTTGGTTTCTATTCTGTTGATTTCTTTCACAATATTATAATAGTGTACAGATCAGCTTCCTGAATCATTGAGATGCCTCACTTTCTAACACAGTTTGACTTTTCCTCTTCATGAAAATATCATGTAAGCATGAGAACATTTATTAATTTAAATTTAAAATACTTATAAAAATCAGGAAAACCTTTTAGGTCAAATAGAGATGAGTTCCTCTTCCCAGTGGCCTCAGCAGACTTTCAGGATCTGAAAAGCAAACATAGCCTTGCCTTCTAGTTTATAGTAAGAACCAATAAACTTCCATGTATGTGCAATTGAACTAAATATTTGAAATACTGTCTGAAGATTAGAAAAATTTTCCATCTTTAGGTTTTCCTTTATTTTTTCATAGTTCTTCTTCTGTTTCTATGTTGTACAAAGTTGACATTTTGCAGTGGAGTAAATATCCAAACTTTTTCTTTTGCTTCCTTCCTTCCTTCCTTCCTTCCTTCCTCCCTCCTTCCTCCCTCCCTCCCTCCTTCCCTCCCTCCCTCTTTTTTGACATCTACAGTCCTCCACAACATGGCTTGTCTTTGCCTTAAAGCATGATATTCCAGGAAAATGCAAATTTCTGGCTTCTTCATCTCTTCTCTTTGTTCCTTTCATAACCCACCACATAAACTTCCCTCGGTTTCAGATTCCTTTCTTTTCCTTGTTTCATAATGAATGTGTTCTGTGCCTGAAAGTTTTAGCTCAGGTTTGCTCTTCTTGTGTAAAGTCTTCCAAAAGTGATATTTTGTAAATATTCCAAGCAATGCTAATCAGAACTTATTTTATGTGGACATTGCATCATATAACACAGAATACACTGTTGTGTTTCATGTTAGACTCTGAAGCATATTGTTGTTGAAGTCATATTGGCATATATACAATTTGTAGCTACCATAGAGCTTGGTACACAGACTGTGTCCAGAATAAGTCCACTGAACAGATGAATTCTACACTTATGCCTAAGAGGACTGTGGTCAAGTTTTGAAGGATACCTTTTTAATCTAGATGTTGAGGCTTTGGAAATTCAGGAGACCATCATTTGAGAGGATATTTTCTAATGGGTCTAAAGAGTCAGTAACAAACTAAGATATTTTTAAAAGCTTATCTTTTACACTTGACTTTATATCAGGGTGTTGGAAAGTTTTGTTAAGTTGAAACAGTTATTTTATTTGTTTCGCCAAAAAGGAAGAAAGTTCTGATATGAAGACTACTTCTATATGGATATTAAAAATAAATTCTTAATCAAAATGCTGTAAATAGGAGCTGGAGGAATAGTACAGCAATCAAAGTGCTTGGCTGGAAAGCACAAGGCCCTGAGTTCATTCCCCAGCACCTCATGAGCTGGACATCTGGGAGCACACCTGTATTCCCAGCACTTGAGAGACTGAGGCAGGAGAGTTACCAAGTGTTCAAGACCAATCTGGTGACTTGGTGACCAATAGTGACTTCATCAGGATCTGTCTGTTCTGAAGAATGAAATCCCATCTCAAAAAATGTTCTAAATATCAGCCTTCTAATCTAAGATGTTCTATAGTTCCACATTTACTAGATAGTGAACACTTGACACTTAGAAATGCCCATCCTCATCAGACCAGTGAGCAGTCCACGTTGGGCCACTTGTCTACATAGTCAAATGATTCAGATACCTTAAAGCACATGCACTTTCTCAGGGAGGGCTCAATCATCTGTTCATTTTGAGGAAGATGAATTCATAACGTCTTTTTGCTTTCTGTACGTAGACTAATGTCTTTCCTTGGAATCAGTTAGCATTGAGACTCAAGTTGGAACAAAGAGCAGCATGTATATTTCTCGTTTTATTTATTCAGATACCTACTTCTCAAGAAAAATCCCTACTAGTCCAAAGACAAAGTGATATCATTAAGTGTGAAGTTTGAAAGTCTTTCCACAGAACCATTTCAAACACTGACAACATTTGAGCAAATAAGCAGATTTTCAGTGATTAAAATTATTTTTTCTTGACATTCATAAAACATAGAATACATTGAATGCACATAATACATAGAATGCACTTAGTTATATATATTCAAAAAAGCCATGAGTCACCTAACTAAAGGAAATGAGTTTTGCAAGCATTTTCCCTGGGCTCTTCTGTTATGCCAACATCACAGCGGCTCCTTATGTTAAACCAAGATAACCGCAGTCTCACTAGGACAGCTAAATTTGGGATCTCTGCTTTATATGTTGTCTGTTGTTGACTGAAATGTCATGAAGTATAGAACCTCAAGCTGCTTGAGTTATACTTGGCAAATATGTGACAAATGAAATAGGCCTTGACTCAGAAGTCTCAAATTTAAATGTAGATCTCTCTGTCAATCGGATTTGTGATGCTGGGTATACTGTGTATTTACTGAATCTTAGAGCTCTTGTGTGTAGAATTGTTGATAGTGATGGAATTTTTATAAAATAATATATACATAAATACCTTTTTAAAAAAACTGGTGTTCCACAGAAGTGTAAGTGATGACACTTACACAAGTATAATATTCATCAAAAATTTAAAACATCAAAGCAATCACGGTTCAGGGCTAATGTGCAACATATAGTGTTTGCTACAGCTTATTCTAAGCATTTGATCTTGCAGGTCCTACTTTTCATACTATTAATATTTTAATCTTGAAAATGATCCTCTCTTCCTTTTATGTTTTCAAGCATGCGTTTAGGAGTAATTGAATGTTGCTCACTTTCAATATAAAGATTCTTTATATTCTTTCAATGTAAAGTTAGTACAAGTTATATTTGGGCATTGTACAGTATATACCTGCATCAAAACATTACATAGTACCCCACTTATATATAACATTTTATGTTTTGAATGCATTACTTAAATTAAAAATTAAAAGAACTCACAATTAGTCTCATGATTAAATGAGCCTAATTCAGAGATGCTAAACATCTTTGCTAGCACCAGCTAAAATATCACTAGATTTGTGGAAAAGCAATAGGACAAACTAAGTAGTATATGTGAGTTCTTTTGTGATCTCCAGTTAAATAACCAATTATGTTGTAGAAACAATGTGTATATTGATACCTGTAAAATATTTTTCGTATAAATTGAGTTTCAGCTTGTCTTGGCTTTGAGTTTTCAGTCCCCTGTACTCATACAAGCATTCCTACTAAGCTGTCTCATTTGGTAGACACATGCACACAAAGGACACCCAGAGATTGTGTTGCACTATTGCACTAGGATTTCCCTACAGGGCTTATAGGATGCAAGATTGAAGTAGAAAATGAAACACTGAGGAATAATAACCCCTGTGGATTCAGGAATATAACAATTTCAAGTGCGTGCCTTTGAAGCTTCTGGAGAGATAAAAATCAAGTGTGTGGGAAAGGGACACCTATATACTTAAAAGTTTTTGAAAATATCTGATCACTATCTAAATTTTGCCTCATACAACATCTGAAACTTACATAAAATTGTAAAACTCCTCAAAGTTTGGTTGAATGCTTGACCAAATTTTTATAAGAAACTATGAGGCTATGATATTTAGCTATCTATATATGTGCACAAAATACTCAAGTTCAATGTTACTTCAATGCAAACTCTCCAGAATAAATGAAAAGTCAAAATGTAAATAAAATATCACTAACCATGCCACATAAGTCAACACTAGGTCTAAGGCAGAAGGATAAAGTTGGCACTTGTGTGTCCCTTGTCTGAAATGCTTTGGACCAGAAGTATGTCAGATTTCAGACATATTGAAATTTTAAAGTATTTGTTTTAACAGTTTGCATACCCTAAATATAAAAATTTCCAAAATAGGAAACTTGAACACTCAAGAAATTTCATATTTCGTATTTCATGGCATTGTAGATTTTAGGTTTTTGCATTGGAGAGCTAAGACTTCATAATGGTCAGTTTTAAGTGGCTCGCTCACTTACCATCATCCCATTGTGAACTAGTGCATTATATTTTGCAGAACGGCTATGAGAAGCAGTGAGTTTTCACGTCACCAGCTTAGCAACAGTACAAACAAAAACCAAGCAAACAAACAATAACAAAAAGCAAAGTAAAACAAATAAAAACAAAACGGCTTCTTTTTTTTTTTTTTTTCTGGCCTACTAATGTGGTTCCTGCAGAAAATCCTGATGACTTTCCTTGAGTCATTGCCGTTTGTGAGCCAAGTACAGAGACTTGAGTCGCGGTCCTGACCACATCTAAAAATCCCTTGACTAAAAATCTCCTGTAGAGCACATGGTAGGGAAGAAATTCCCCAAAGGAACTAGGAGAGAAATAGAAAAGCCTGATGAGCAAACAAAATTGTAACATGGCTGTCTAATGTGTCCTGATTCTTATATGAACTTCTGTCTGAAATTTTTGCTTCCATTCTCATCTCTTATTCTCTCTCTCTCTCACATCCAGGACAACATTTAACATACAAACTTGGGCAAATATTTCAGCCCTCAAAGTTGCACTTAAGAGATGACATCAGATATTTGCCTCATCAACAAATCCTCGAAAGATCTGGGGTTTTTTTCCTATTACTTTTCGGTTTTATTTCATCCCACAATTCACCTCCTATGTCGTGCTCCTACTGTCTCTTTGTAATATTCAAACGTGCCCATTTCATTTGTGTCTCAGGTAAATCACACTTGTGTCTCACTTAGGTGACTGCTCGCTCGTCTCATCCAATTTTAGAACTCAATTCCTCAGCTAAGTCTTTTCTGATGCCATAACTAAAAGTTATTTCTTTCCTATTGCATTTATCCTATTTTGTAAACAAGCCTTTGGTGACAGGCATTATTTTCTGTACCTTCACTGTCCCCCGCAAGACCTTGAAATCAACATAGGTGCGCACGTCTCTATTTTCTTCAATTATTATTCCTCCGATTCCAGCCTTGTATGGTGCTTGATACATAGCACATGATTACTAATGTTGTTGTTGAGTTAAAATAAAAATCAAACCATGATCAAATGTAGAATTAACATTTTTATTTACTGCCAAGATTAATTTTCTATTGTTTTTATTTTATCTTCATAGGGTATAAAACTGTCTCGATGAATTATCCTTTTTAAAAATTTAGTCAGGGTTAATTTGCAACCAGAAGAATCCACTTAAGGATTGAGCTTTATGACTGTTTTTACTATTGTGTCAATTTGAATGAAAGAAGAAACATCCAGCTAATTGGTCGGGCAGGACTGTAAGCATGGATGATTAACACATGGGCCATATAATCAAAGAATGGAGACCACCTCAGATGTTGGGGCCAAGAGACTAATAGATTAGTCACAGTAGACTAGTAGACTAGCCTAGTAGACCAATAGACTTGTAGCTTGAGAAGAATAAAAGGATTGATATGACTTCTGGGAGAGATCCAGCTTTCAGCATCACTTCTAGACGTAGATCTCTGGGGTGGGCTTGCTCTGGTCTTCTTGTCTTTGCCATTGCCTCTGGACACTGATCTGTAGTGCAAACTTGCATTATCTGCTCTGCAGTGAAATTCTAGACCTTCTGTCTTGGACTGCTGTTCTTCCAAATTTGCTACAGGATCCTCTTGCTCTTGCACAAGCCGGTGACAATTTTTGACTTTTCTGAATTTGTAAGGCAATCTAACACACACATGCACACACACACACCACACACACACACACACACACACACACATGCACACACATACAATATTTTCTATGAATTCTGCTTTTCTAAGAAACCTAGAGAATGAAATCTCTAATAGGGAGCTGAGGGAGTTTTAGAAGCATTTTGTACTAGATATGGTTCTGTTTTTACTTCTCACAATACCTCCATTTCTGTTTTCAAGAAAGCATTTCTTCAATTCTTTCCAACAGGACCTCCAACTATTGCCTTATCCAAGATCTTAAGCTAATAACAGTGGGTAGAAAAAGAGGTTCACCCTTTTAAGTCTCTGATGTCTGATTCTCCTACCCAACTAAGTTACATGGAGTTTTCAACGTGTATGGTGGGATCTTAGACCTTTAGACAGTGGCGTATTTGTACTGCTTCTCTTTTGAAAGCCCCTGTCGTGCTGTGGACACCACGACTTCCTCTCTTTTCTTTGGTTCCTGTTTTACTGATCCTTTAGGTCTCAGGTAAAGCGTTACTTAATCTAGGAAAATTTTTCTCTTTATATCAGAGATTGTGGCCAGTGTTCTACTTCTGTTTTCCATTAATTAGTCCCTTATCCTTATCCAAGTATAGTCCTTCCTTCCAGTCTGTGTGATCGCCTGCATACTTGTACTTTTTCTCATGTTATTCTGTGGACCCCGCACTATACACACTGCATTACAATGCTTCAGAGACTAATACATAATAAGCATGCAATGAAAAGACAGATGAGTAGATCTAGATGTATAAATTGGGAAAATAAAACTTTCATGATTTTCAGTGTTAACTGACCTTTTAAATTCTCACTATTTGAGACACAGCAGCAATCACACCCACACATGAACACGCCCTGCCTGTCACAGACCTGTCAATGTTAACTCAGTCTATGCTTTTCTTCTTGTCCTCTCCTCGTCCTCAATCAGTTGCTCATAGGAAGATGGTTTTCCGTACACTTAACTCATTTTATTTTGGTATCTTTATGCATTTCAACTTCTGCCTAACACATGCACACTGGCCACTAGGAAGACGTCCTAAAAGATCTATGCGTTATGGTTGCTTGTGAGGATAGAAAAAAAAAGAACAAACGTAAGAAATATAGAATATTTTAGTGACAGAATTTCAGATGGATTGGGGAAAAGGATCATATGAGAAGGTCCATGCAGGCAGACACATTCACAGGAGATTGAAGTTAGGTCTATTCCAACCTAATAAAGAGGTATTATATTAAAGGCACGTCTTTCATTTTTTCACTCAGAAATTCTTTATATTCTTACAGAATTTTTATTAAGAAATATTTCTGCATGACACTATTTCTTTTAAGTATGTTAAGCTTGGTTCAGGATCTTTCTGAAAGTAATTTGAAGATTTGTTAAAAAGAAATTTTTAGTTACATATCCCTTGTCTTATAAATACTCACCTTGTGCTTAAAATAATTTTCTCATGTAGAAGTTATAATAACTTTCTTATGAAATGTTTTTATCAAATTTTAGGATTGATAGAATCGCTCCATTCACTTTTACTGAAATAATGTAATTAAGGGACTAAAGGTAAATTAGCATTTGTATTAATAAACTATAGTTGATTTAAAAATGTATGCCTTAATAATACATGAATGGCAAAGTGATCCTAATCATAAGTTTATCTAATAAATCAGAAAATCTACTTTTTTTACTTTTTTCAAGAAATAGGAAATTAAAAAATTGATAAAAAAGAAGTTGCCTAATGAGTCTGGCATAAAAAATATGATAAGTGGTGGTTTCATTCAGGGTCATGAGAATCATTTGCTATCTCTTTTGTGTTGCTTACAGTGATTCAAATATTGTGTTAGTATTTGTGGATATTTTATTTTCATAACAAGGCTACACTAGATGAAGATCTATTCTAAATGAGATAAAATGACTTTGAGTTCACAGTCTGCTTTTCAGTTAAACAAGGACCTTTCCAAATTCTCTGTTGATTTAAAGAGCCAGTATTCCTCTAGATTCCTCAATTTATCCTTGGGGCCACATATATTTTATAATATTAAAATCTACTTAAAATATAGCATTGTGTCTGACGCATGCTAATATTACAGGAACACATTAAGAATATTCTCACTAATACATAAAATAGAATTGTTATACCTTCAAAACTATTTTTGTTCTAGCAGATACCATGCTGGTAAACAGAGTAAAAGCATGGCATATCCTATTTAGTACCAGTAATCTTACAAATAAACCCTGAGTGAATGGCATGCTATTAGTACTATTTGCTGATAGGTGTTAGAGCTGGCCAGCTACTTCCGTTGCTTTCAATGAGTTAACATTCCAGAGCATTCTTATGTGTTCTTCCAAAGGATTTCATAATACGTGACTTTTAAAAACCTAAATATAATAATACAAAATCAAAGACGTATGGCCAATATCTCTTTAAGTAACATGACTCCTGAAGAGTTTATATAGTCTACCGGATCACTGAAAGTTCTCTCTCTTTCCTTTATCCTTGAGCAATGAATCAGTCTTGAATGCAGGGACATCTAACATGTCACGGAGCCTAAGAGCATTTCAGTTGGTTCCATTATCTCATTTTCAGCCTGTGCTTTGAACACAGCGAGCCACTTTTCAGTAGCACCATGTACACGGAAGAAAAGTCAATGCTTCTGTGATGGAGTGCAATACGATATAGACTTTATGACCTTTCTTCATGGTGAATTCTGTGAAATGCCATAAGGAGGAATGTCACCACTAAGGTGACTCTACAATTATGAAAACAGAAACTTTTTAAAAGAATATTTCCCAGAAATATCCATGCATTCACCACAGCACGAGTTTTGGCAGAATGATATTGAATGTATGTGTTTTGGGAGCTAGTGGTGTGATCTTGCTTAGTATATTAATCAGTTTTCCTGTTGCTGGGACATAGTACCTGATGCCCACAACTTAAAACAGGAAAAGTCTATTTGGCGCCCATTTTTGGAGGGTTCTTACAGTATTTGACTGGCTCTGTGCCAAAGGGGGATTGGTTGAAGAGCCCGTCAGAGTAAAATCACCCAACATAGAGTAGCCAGGAAGCAGAATTGGGAAAATAATGCCAGAAAAGAAGTAGAACGCTCAGATGTAAGCCTCAAGGGATGCCTCTGTGAGGTACCCAGACATGCCTTGAAGTGTGTTTCACTAACAATTTGAGTGGCTCCTAACCTGATAAAGCTGGAGAAATTAGGCTAAACGATCATTTCCACTCAATATGGAACTTGGCAATTTTTTTTTTTTTTTTTGTACTGGCTCTTGAACTCAAGGTCTAGGCACTAAATTATATTCTCAGCATTTTTTTGTTTTTTGAGACAGGGTCTTGCTTTGTAGTCCAGGCTGGTCCTGAACTCACTATGGAGCCCAGGCTAGCCTTGGACTCAGGGCAATCCTCCTGTCTCAGCCTCCCTAGTGCTGGGATTACAGGCGTGCGCCGCCACGCCCAGCTTATGTGGTGCTGGGGAATCGAACTCTAGTACTTAGCACTTGACTTAGCACTTGCTAAGCAAACATTTTAACTGCTGAGTCGTTCCTCCAACCCATTTCTTTTCTTTTTTAAACTTCAGTTTTGAGACAAGGTCTTTGGCCAGTATAGGCTCACACTTGTTATTCTCCTGCCTCACCTTTTAGAGTGCCAGAATTTTTTTTATTATTTTGTGTCTGTGAGAGAAATGGCTCCTGCACTTTAGCTATACATACAAAATAACTATAAGCAAAATGATGTAAGACTCCTAAAGGAAATTAATTGAGACGACGTGGTTGCATTTAGTTCTATACATGAGAATAAAGTACAAGAGAATAAAAATTTAGTGATCATTTTGAGACAATAAGTTATAGCTGAATCTTGAGAGCATGCATAACCTCAGGCTCAATTCTAAATGCTTTATATGCCTATATCACTATGAGATAGGAAGTGTTCTCATATTTGTTTTATAGAGAAAGGAATGGAAGACCAAGGATATAACACACTGTGCCTAAAGTCACCTAAGTAATTAAAAATCTGGGGCTGATTAAATGATTCTGACTGCTGATATTTGTAAAGTCTATGGCAGCATGGCAGATTTATAGTTTCTAAAAATTAAATAAATAAACTATCATGTAAGCGGAAACCATCCACCGATGAGCACAACATCCACAGGATCCAATCATCTTACAATCTGATGGTTTTCTGTATTGTTGGAAGTGACGCCTAGCTGGAAAGATGGGTCCCTGCGGCCACGAATGGGGAGAGTGTGTCCGCCTCCCCGATTTCTTGCTTCTCTCTCTCTGCGTTCTGGCTGCATGTAGTGAACAGCTGACCTCCGCCCTTCTGCCGTTGTCTTCTTTTGATGTGGAGCCTGCTGGCCACAGATGAACCGAGACCCCTGCAACTGAGCTAAAATAAACATTTCTTGCTGTTAGTTGTGGATATTGAGTCTCATGTCCCAGTGATGAGAGAGTGATTAAGACAGTGAAGAACTTTCCTGAAGAAAATCAGGGTCATTAGAAGGGTACCATGGATGCCACATGGATAAATATCAGCGAGTATTCACTACACTGACTCCTTTCCCTTTATCATGTCTGATGTCAACTCCAGAATATGTCCCAATGAGAGGATTCCTAGTAACAAAGCACAGCTGGATAAAGAGAATAAATTCCAGCGTTCCTTAGGAGGGCAGGGTGACGCTAGTTTACAATAATCTATTATATATTTCATTAAATATTTTATGAAGAATCTAGGAGAGAGAAGCTCAAAGCCTCCGAATATCAGGGAATTGTGAATCAGTTACCCTGATTCGATCAGTGCGCACTGTATCTGTGTTTTGAATTCCACACTAAACTCCATTGATATGTACAATCCGTGCACATTAATTAAAAAGATACATATTTTATAGTTTCAGTTTATCAAAATAAGCCACTCTTTTAAATCCAAATCAAAGCTCATTCCACGTTTGAAACCTTAGCTGACTAAGCATAGCTTTTGATGAAGCAAGTAATAAGCCTCCAGATTAAATAGCAAAGAACATAAAAATCCATAAGTAATCCATCCTGGCAAACATTTGCCCTCAAAGGCTGCCCGCCCACATTTCTAAGCAACGGCCTTCTTTTTTCTATGTCCTTTCACTTTTCCTGAGGGATGCACCAATTAGGTACTCCGTAGCCTCTTCTGATTAATATTATTTAGCAACTGCTGATCTTGCAACAAGCAGAACCAGCCTCTACATTTTTCACAGTTCACAGCAGTAGAAACAGCCTGGGAGATTCAGAGAAGAGCAGGGGAAGGCCCCATCAATAAAAAAGATCAAGTGGAACCCTTCAAAGTTCACAGTGAACATCCACAATCAAAATTCCAACTCATTTAATTAACAGCATAGGTAACATACCTAATTTATACTACACACACACCTGTCACGCCCATTTACAACATGTCCAGACGTGCATAAATTACTGTCTGCCCATTTGTTTTCATACATGTCATTCTCACAACTCACAAAACTCCATAAAACCCATACGAGAGAGAAAAGTGTGTTTTACTTTAAAATAATCCACCATGTCAAAATGAAAGAAACCCTCTCTCCAGCGTGGTGGTGGTGATCACAAAAGGCAACTGGCGCTATTTCTGATAGAGCTCTAAGTCTTTTAAAAAAATGTGTCCATCTCACGTCTGGCTCCAGCTAAACAATGGGAATATAAAGACAGCACTCAAAATATTTGTCATATTGAGAAGATAAAGAAATTGTTGAAGGATGGCTAGGTAAAAAAAAAGATAAAGATATGAATATGTGGTAAATATATAGGACAGTAGAGTAAAGAGAAAACGACTTCTTGGCGGAATAAATTCAGACATGACAGCCTTATAAAATAAGCTGTAGCAACAGAAGAATGCATGATAGAGTCGCAAGGAATATCACGGTGGCTAACAGCTCTGCTTAAACTCCTATTATACGGTCTGAAGACCCTGGGCTTAAAAGTTTCAGGAGTCTTGCTTTGCAACGATTCTTTTTGAGAGTTCCCTCTAAACGCATGAGAGGAAATAAACATATTTCCAGGTAATTGTTTTCTTATGATGTTTTGGGGGGAGGGAGTACAGTTTGATTTCCATTTGGGTACTTCAATTGAAGCAAACAACTTAACTGAAGGACCATAATGGTTTCCCTACCATGCATGGAGACAATATATCTCCCCCTTTCCTGAGTTGGTATTGTATCAATACCAACATCAATACCATATAAAGGCGAGAACAACATTTTAAAAAAGAGTTTAGAGTAGGCATCATTGTCATAGAAAGAAGTGGATTCAGGGTGGCCATATAGAGTTTAAAGTTCATAAAGTTTTTTTATATGTCATAAAGACGTAGATTGATACATAGAGATTAAAGCCCACTTTGTTAGAATTAGCTTGGGAAAGGTAATCAGGTAGGTAAGCAGGAAAATGAAGTGAAAAGCCCAGAAAACTTGAAATATTTGAGATAAGAAAGTGTCTGGTATGCCATTTAATCCAGCCTTCGGTTCAGTATGCGTTCAAATTAGCAGAGAATCAAGAAAACAGGGCTCGTCCTGTTGGTCAAGAGTAGAGGCTCATCGGCTTGGGTTCCTGTGCTTTTCTGTCATGTGATGCCAGGAAATCGATCACATATGTTTACAGGTAAAGACAGATATAAGGAGCAATCAGTAGGAAGAGCTCAGGTAATGCCACAACACAGTCTGAATCAAACATGTAAACAAAGTTTTAGACAACAAAAAAATGATCACAAAGTCACACGGTTAACAACGCCTAAAGCTAGCTTGAGTGTACTTTTTCTCCAATTCAAAGTGGTTAGTTCTCAAGGAACAGGGAGTTATAATTGTCAAAAGAAGAGTGAGCTCTGATTTCTCAGGCTTTCTGGTTTATCAAGCAAAGTGCAAAATTTGCATTTTTATTATAAAGGTGTTCACATTATATTGTGTTAATGTCACTCAAATACCACTGTGACTAAGGTAGCAATATCAATAGCTTCAGATAATACAAAGTCCAAATGGAGGATGGAAAATGATAATTGGGTCCAGTGGTTACTTTGAACAACGCAGGAGTCTGTCCTAGTTGCTACCGAGTCCTACATCGCTACAACCAGTGGCTGAAGAGTGCTTTCATTAATAAAATATGATACAGGGAAATGAAAAAAAAATTAAAAATACAATTTTTAAAAGTTAGCAAAACTGACCCTGGAAGAGGTTTGTTGTGATTTAAAGGGTCTTATGCTACTCTAAAATATAATTCATATTCAAAATATAATTAGGTATTCCATGATACGATATGAACAGTTGTATTGAGTTTGAGTTAATATTTCAACAGACACAGAATTATTACAGAAGTGTTTAGCATATTGCTACTGTTGCAAAACCAAAAAGCAAGTTTAATTTTTTAAAAGCAGTAAGAAATTTGAGTAATAGAATTAAAAAACATGAAATAGATTTTGTTTGCCATGTACAAATAAAAATATATCACCTTGATGTGTTAACTATAAAATTCATTATGTACCATTTCCAAGAGAAATGTAAAAAGTGATGTAGAGAATTGGAGACATTCATCATGCCTACCTTCTTTAATCAGTATCGTAACATAGAAAGCAAATTTAAAGCGTTTTATCAAGCAAAAAGGTTAACCCTAAACTATTATTGGAAGAAAAGAAAAAACTATTCTCAGTAACTATTCATCTCAAATGTAGCCACGATTTTGATATATTTAAAATATATCAATCATGAGAATCATGCCTATTAAGATATAGATCTCTTACAGCATTTCTAAGAGGAAGCTGCTATTTCTCAATACTTTTATTGTGGCATACGTGAGCACTCAGTTCAGATCTTTAAGATCAAAAGAAAAACTCCAGTGAAACTAGAACAAAAGTATTAAGAAAAGTATTAAGTATTGAATGGAGCTATTATCCAATAGTGGGAAATTTGAAAAGCTGAACAATTAAAAACTGATCCTTAATTGGAAAACATCAGTGAATCTCATAAACAGAGGAATGAAAATCCATGAAAAGGAAGGTTGGGAACATGACCAAAGTGTAGGGAGGGAAATGAGGCAAGAAAACCTTAATGGGAAGAAGAATAAACATATTTTATACATAAACATCGAATTTTCTGTAGATAACATATTTACCTCACCACAAAAATGATGCTTTTTGAGAGGACAATATATACACTTGATTTTATGAATATGAAATCATTATGAACATCAAAAAGAATCTTTCCTTAAGACTAGATGTAGCAGCTAGGAGGGTGGAGGTGTGACTGGGTGAGGGGGAAATGAAAATATTATGTAGACACTCAGATCTTCAGGTGTGTGGTTAGTGGTCCTGCTAGAAAGCCTACATTATTATCAGATAATATTATGCAGATACAATTATTCAGATGGGGAACTCATTGATTAAATATGGACGAGGTCGATGCTTGCCTTTGTTAAGAGAGAGAGAGAGAGAGAGAGAGAGAGAGAGAGAGAGAGAGAGAGAAACGGTTGATGTTAAAAGTGAATATATCCGGGGACAACCTACTTATAACCATCTCCAAGAAAGTGGGAGCTTTTATCTCTCTATCTTGTGTTTCTTTTAAAAAAAGAAATATTCAAAGAAAATAATAGGAGTTCTTGGAGGAGATTGAGAATGTCCTATTCAAAGTACCCGATGAGCAATAGTTTTAGCGAGGTGGCTATGCATTTTGTAGGACCAAGAAGGAAAAGATGGAGATCTGGAGGAATAGCCCAGCTGTTAAAGTGCTTGCCTGGCAAGCTCTAGTCCCTAATTTGGTTCCCCAGCACCACCTGAGCCACATAAAGTTGGTGATGCATGGCTGTAATCCCAGCCTCCAGGAGGTGAGGCAGGGGGATTGCCATGATTTGAGACCAGCCTCGGCTCCAAAGTGAGCTAAGGACCAGCCTGGACTGTGGAGCTAGACCCGGTTTAAAACAAGCAAACAAACAACAACAACAACAACAAAACCTATTGTGTTCTTCTTAGTGTTAGGTATGAAGGTAAAGAGACAGTAGGGGCCAGATGTGTGGCAGGGATAGAGATGGTGAGAAGGTAAGTTACTACAAGTGAGTTGTAATAACAACAACAAAAAATGAGGGATCTTATGAAGGCTCCTTATTTAGAATGGGTGGGAAAGAGTGATGGGATTGGGTGAGTATAAAGACTACAAGTTTTTCTTTAAAGTAGTCTGAGAATTAAAAGAAAATGAACAGTTCTGCCTCTTGTAATCTGAAGTGAAACCAACACAGTACCCATCTTTGAAGGGAAGCGAGTATTATCGCTGTGTTAATCCTTTCAGTTGGCTCACATGAAACAAAGTACCCATAAGCAAAATGTATTTTTTTCAATTTTCAGTCACTCATGTTTGAAAGTGTCTCTAACTATACTAAAAGTAAACACCCCAATCTTGAAAATGCTTGCTAAAAAATTTAAACTTAGAAATCATAAATCAGGGAACTATTATTTATATACACATTACAATACAGATTTCCACAATAATTTCTTTTCCCCCATTTTATTGATATGTATAAGTGCGAAATTTAAGGTTTACAATGAAGTTGAGCATTCTGTGCACGTACATATCTTGTCAAGGTGACAAGGACTTTCCCTCTCTCCTTTTGTCCCTCCCTTTACCCACCCCTCCATCCCTCCCCACCCTACCCCCCTCGTTCACTTTGTTTTTTGTTTTAAGTTCCACGAGATAGTTGTGGTCTGGGTTTCTCATATCAGAGAGACCATTCAGTGTTTCACTTTCTGCTTCTGACTCACTTCACTAGGCATGATGTTCTCAAGTTTCTTCCATTTGCCTGCAAAAGCCTCCGCACTGTTGGACTTTATAGATGCATAGTATTTCACAGTGTATAAATACCACAGTTTGTGCATCCATTGGTCTGTTGATGGATATTTTAGTGACTTCCATATTTTAGCAGCACAACTAACAATAGCTAACTTATGGAAGTCACCACAATATTTTATAACAAAAAGAAATTTTCTAGTGGAATGACATTCTACTGAACACCTTTAATATTTTCGGTTTCAGAAAAAGAGTCTTTGACTAAATCTAAAATAGAGATTTGTGATGACTTAAAATATATCAAATTCCAAATTCTTTAAAGTCACAAAATAGTTCTGGAATTACAAAATTAAATAAAATGGGGTCTCACTAGCTATTCAAAAACTATGTCATTTATTGAGTTGCATTAATGGCAAACTATGAAGTTGTGTTAATCTTAGGAATTTATAATGAGCTCGCTATGTAGGGCCCTGAAAGAGTGAAAATTCCATCATCTGAAGCGCTAACAGACTATAAGTTGAACATGAATTCGTCAATTGCCTTGTAACCTTTGGCAATCACTTCATCTAAATTAAGTTTCTTTTTTTATTATCTGTAAAATGGAAATAATAATATTATTTTCCTTAAAGTGTTGTGGATTGCTATGAGACACAAGATACATGCAATTGTGTTTTGGAATTCTACAGCATCAGACTACTAGGATTTTTGCTGTATTTTATAGCTGTCATCCATAAGCTGGGAGAAAGGGGATTGCAAAATTGCAAGTCAACAATTAGAAAATCAGAAAAAAAAAGACTTGTTGGCTGGCACATTTATCTAATACATTCACCTGCAAAAATAAAAATAATGAAAGCCTTTTTAAAAAAATATTCTACCTTGGCACCCACTGGAGAGGAGGGTGACCTTGACACGTAATTAATTGAATGTCCTGGCCCAGAATGGCACCTGTGCCATCTTTGTCGTGTGGGGGCTGAGGTGAGGAAGAATTCTATCTGGGGCAGAGCCTTCAAAAGAAAAAAGAAATCGAGTCATTTATATTTTCATTTCTATTTAGCTTCAGGCCAAGCCAGTATTCTCACTTCCTATCACTGGTGTCAGTTACAGAGAGGAAAATATTCATGCCGGCAGGGATTGAGCAGAAAGGTAGGAGACGTCGCATCTAAAACAATAACCATACATAAAACATGAAATCTATAAAATAGGCTGATTGATGCATATCGGATCTGAATATTGCATCAACCTTCGGCAAAACAGCTGGGGGAAAAGCAAAGAAAGTCTTCATGAAGGGTCTAGTCATCATATAACAAAGCAAAAGGTAAATTTGGGACAAATTACTACTGCTTCCACTTGCAAGTTTCGCCTGTACAGATTTCTCACAGTGCAACCATTTTTACTGCCCTGTAATGTCAATCTTAGAATCTGCCTTCAGGGTCAGTGCAGGTAGCACGAGAGTTTAATTAGAGTTGTATGTTCAAATGAGGTATTTCGATTTGTTTTTCTTCTTTATTTTTTGAGATAAGATTCACCCTAATCCAGATTGGTCATAAAATCTTTTTGTAGTCCAAGATGGCCTCAAATAGCAATCATTCTGCTTCTACCTCCCAAGAGCTGGGATTACAGGCATGCGTCAACATACCCTGATACCCTATCTAATCTTTTTATATGGTGCTGGGGAATTGAATTCAGGGCCTTGCAGTTGCTAGGAAGACTCTGGAGTCACTGTGATATGCCTCCAGTTCAGTATCTTATCTTGATTTTTTTTAAAATGCTGATCTTAGATGTTTTCAAAGCTCTCAGCACTATATACTCTTGTGGTTGCTTTGTTCGATACATAATTATCCTATAAGAAATGGAAGTAAAATTAGATACAGATGGGATTAATGAGTCTGGTTAAGGCAAATAATCTTAATAAATAAAGCAGGAAGGACACGAATGGTGTTAGAGGAAATTATGTGTGAGAGAGAGAGGGTTTCACACTTTAGAATACTTTCCTTCCATTTGTGATGACTGAATTTGTGGTCATGTTAATATACAGAAAATATATTCTACAAAGATTGACTTACAAATTTATGCTGCATACTTCAAGATAATAGAAATTTTATATTTATAATCTGCTTACTCACATAAATGGAAATTTTGGCGAATTTTTCAACAGCAAAGTTTAGAGTCCAGAGTTAGCATATTTGAGTAAGTAGACTACTAGCCATGGCCATGGAAGGAGACAGATGATGTCCTCAGATAGGGAGGGTCTGAAAAAGGATTTCAGTGAAATAACAGTTCCCTTGGGTTGAGGAAAAGTGAAGAAATCAGCCAGGACTTGGAAAGCCCCAAAATACTAGAAAGAGAGGACCATTGTAAGCAAAGATGGTTGGCATCAAGGAGAAGATACCAAGCTGCCTGAGCCTAACTTAGTGCTGTGGCTGCCAGAAAGAAGCTGCAGTCTGAAGAAGCAAACCCAGGACAGGAAGAGCTGGACTGGGTCAGTTTAATTCACCCTCTTTTCTTTTCTCTCCTGCCAATCTCTTCCATTGGTGGCATGCTAAACTGGAAGGTGGAATACAGTTAATGTTGCCTGGAGAGACGAGCTTTCTCAGTCAGGCATCATTAGAGAAGCAGTTGTAAAAGGACCCTTTGTGTAGCTATTACATTACCATGAGGTGACGGGGAATACAGGTAATGTATAGCCTGATCCAGGTTGAAATCTGTATTTAAAGAAAAAAAATATTTTGTGTGTTTTTGGAAGCAGATTAGAACACATTAGAATGAAGCTTAAAACAAGCACAAAACTATATCCAAATTTGTCTCATCATCATTAATCTATATTTTTCCACTAACCAACAAAGGTTATATGAGCTGAAGTAGCATAATCCACGCTGTTACAGTGGTTCCCATTCGCAACTCAGACACATATTTCCAGATTGGCTCTATTTAAGATTGTCTACTGTCACCAGTGGAGGTCCTGGAGTTATCCTATGTCACCTGTTGAAAGACTACAAATCCACCGAGTCACTCACGTTATTGTGCCAATGTTAGTTTATTGGTTTTGACAAATGGGGCAACCACTGTGAGAGACGTTGATATTAGAGGGAGTTGTGAATGACATATGGGGCTGCTTAAGTACCCTTTTACCTTCATGTGATCTTAAAATTACTTTGCAATGAAAATTTGAACATGATATAAAAATTGAATGGTAGCCAAGGGGGAAGTGAAAGTGAAGTAGCCTGTGACAGAATGCAATTTGTTCTGTTGTCCATTACAAAGAAATAAAGTTTGAAAGTCTGAGAAGCAAAGAATTATTTGCCAAGAAATGTCAGTGCATTAGAAGATTTTGAGGCCAGACTGCCTGAGGTTATGCGTCTGTCATTGGCTGATCAGCACACCTTAGGAAAGTCTAAGTCCCTTATTCCAGCTTCTTTATCTTTAAAATAAAGGTAATCTTAGTACTCGGCTCTTAAGGATGATTGTGAACACACATAAAATTAAGTATTGAAAGCAATCCACAGTACTTGACAATAGTAAAACAGGAACGTATCTACTGTTCTTATTTTCATCAGAGTCATTTTTATTAACTAACTCTGCTGTCTGTCAGATCACTGTCTCTTAATTTTGGGGTCCAGTTTAGACTTCCTCTTGTGGCTAAAATACAATTAAAATTTGGTATAATTATCAGAACGTAATAAATGGGGAATTAAATCTGACAAGGTTTGTTGGCTTGATTGTCACACAGAACACAGTCGAACAAACCTTCACATTCTCTGCTCTGTTGTTAGGTTTTAGTGCTACAGTCTTGATCCTGTTTTGTAGTGAATTTTTGCCTTTTTAAAGTAGAATGTAGAACTCAGCTTAGTCCAATGAAGCTAATACCTGTTCTCTGCTTTGACCTCTTCATCTCTTTCAGAGTCCTATTTGCTGAGTCTCACCAATTCCCTGGCTGCCTAACTCTACAAGACACTTAGAGCCTCTTTTGCACACTCTCTGCAGAGCCGTAGGCAAGGAAAGCATAGTACCTCTGAGTTTAGGGGCTTTCCGTATAATAAGGGAGGGGAATATTGTTCCTATCCACTATTCAGTTAATGGAGTGCCTGGAGCATAGCACCTAGACAAATTGGCCACTCTAAAGGACCTGCACCCCACTTCGCTTAATCAACAGATTATAGTACCCAGAGGAGATACACAGAAGGCCAGGCCACTTTGCAATCCTGTCATCTAGTGCCAATCACATACTGAAGGTTAACAGGAAAACGGAAGGTGCTCAGATAGCGTGTTGTTCACTGACTTGAGGCAGTCACACTTCCAAGTGAAAGGCTGAGCTCTAGAGTGTGCGACAACATCCTACATGCAGCCTTTCACGGAAACACAGTGGAGACTCCCAACCACCTCTCACACGTGCCTGCCCGATGGTCTATTTATTATCATTCGTCTTAGTCCCCCTCGCCACCCCAGCTGCTTTTATCATTGTCATTTGTAAATCTTTGTTCAGCCTTGCAGAGAGCAGAGTATTGATACCTCCTGAATTTATGATGTGTGACATGATACTTGTCGGTTATAAGAAATGGGTGGTTGCCTAGGAGCCCAGGTGGCTGTCAGCTTCCAGAGAAGGAAACACTTATTAATCAGAACATCTTTCTGCATAGTATCATAAATAAGCAGGCTACTGCTCTTCCAGATTTTTCAGGTAGAGAGATCCCATGGAACTATGTTCATATTTTTGGATAAGACCAAAGCAATGAAGTGGAAAATAAAAAAGGAATATTATAACTCTCCAATAATTGTAGTTTCAGTGAATCAAAGCTATGTTGCTGGAGGAAGATATTGCATGTATGTATATCCGTATACATGAATCTGTCATTCTAATTGAAGTGTTTAGTTCTTTCAACTCCATCACTAAGTTCCCCATGGCTAATAAAGAGCTTAATCCGAAATTTGCAAGTCTCAATATTGTGCTAGTTTATTCACTAGTATGGCAGTGATGTTCTGCAGTGTCCATACTGGACATTTGGGTTGTTTCCTGTATGTAAGAACGTACCTTGTATATACTTCCAGTCATTGCCTGTCATGTGCATTTCATCCTCTGTGTCCGACTTACTATTTTTTTTCTTGCTACATTAAGTACATGCTGGAAATCCTGGAGGTAGTAAAACTGAAATAGAATAAGACATTCCTGGCAGATGTGTATAAGTATGATATGGGATGGTTCATAGGCACACACACATATGTTCATGCAATTTAATATCCCTCCATATTTACCAAGTTATTCAGGGTACATATTATTGACTGCATGCTCTAAACATACTCTAAACAGATAGAAACATACTCTAAATAAATAGAAAGAGACGTGCTCTTGTCGAACTTAACTATAGAATGGCAAGGAAAGTAAAAAGGCAATTGTTCTCTGAAATACACAGGTTGCTATGAAAATGTACAGGTTAGACTTCAGACCTCAGTGGTCAGAGAATGCTTTCAAGTGAAGGCTATGTGGCCATTTGGCCCTGTATCATGAGGCCTAAAAGAGGGAGGCAGTAAGTGGGGGAATAGGGGCAAAGAGAGAGAGAGAGAGAGAGAGAGAGAGAGAGAGAGAGAGAGAGAGAGAGAGAGAGAGAGAGAGAGAGAGGAGAGAGAGAGAGAGAGAGAGAGAGAGATCCCCAGGTAGAACTGAAAAAATTACCTACATTTGTTGTGAAAACTGAATCTTGAGAAAATCGTAGTCACTGATGACTTTGTGCAAAAGTGATTTTTAAGCTGATGGCTCTGACTTGGTGGACCTGAGGTCGAAGAAGGCAAAATGAGTTACAGCCAGGATAGTTTATGCAGCTGCAGCTGGTTGCAGATGAGGAGCCACGTGGCTTCAAACCTCCACCTTATCCTCTGACTAGACCACACTGCCTCCCAAATCAATTAGCTCAGGCACCTGTTCGCTAATAAACAGCTTCATCATCGTAGCCCGCTGGGCTGCTTGTGAATTCCTGGCAGGCAATGGCACTGGGAGCCTCCTGACCATGGAAATCTCCAGAAGTTCTGTTGTGATGTGAGGAAATTAGATGGGGGGGGGGGGGGGGGGAGTGGCGAGCAATGGGAGGTCACATGTGATCATGTTTATACCCTTGTTATTTTATTTTATTTTTGTTCTTGAAGGCTTTGATGTGTTTCTTTTTTCATTTCTTCTGTGTAGTTTACTAATGATTTATTAAGAAAAAGTTGTGATATTCATTTCTTTGTGAAGATCACTGCCTACCTCAAATGTGTGTTTTTATCTCTTTGGTGAATAATTTATCTGATATTTTCTCTGTACTAAATCTCTCCTGAATAGAGGAATAGGAGAGAATCTGACCAAACTATCATTTAGAATGTTCTCTTGAAGACAGTTGGAAGAAACCTCTAGGAACAAAGTGCAGTAACTTGAATAAAACCCATAGTGACATTAGGAAATTGCTAATTAAAGAAGATTGTATTGCCTTATTCACTGCCTTTAAAGGCTAATGGGCATCAGGTAGACTCATATTTAAAGTTCTCTTTAAACGCTACTTACGAGTTAGAGTTAAAATCTGTCATCTCTAAGGTTCTAGCAGCATTTATTGAATAGTTTAAATGTGGATACCTTCATTGATATGTCTTCCATAATTATTTATGTTTTCATGGGGTGTTAAGCATAGTCACATTCAGGATAAATTCATAAACAGCTCAAACTATGAAAATACTCTATGTATGATTTCTAACAGTTCAACCAGTCAGTAAGTCTGCATTTATAATCATTAAAGAAATAAACTTGCTATATATCTACATGATCTGTATTACCATTCATTATGTGTAGGTATGTAGAGATTAAAATATTTCTTGTATATACTGAGGAAAGTTAAGTTCTTTGCTTTTCATTTAAGAAAACACAGATGAGCTCAAAACATTGAAAATGACTTCAGAGAAGATGATACCATTTTAAAATGACAGTCAAAGGCAAATGAATCATGTCCATGAGGAACATACGTGGTTCATAGGATTTTATTTCAATTTTACTACTCTGTGATATAGTCATATTACTTGGACTGTTATACTGTTCAGTCTACTTGCTCTTAACCAAAACCCTGCACACTAATAGTACTTCTTCAAGCATCATTTCCTCAGCAGCTGATGATTTATCCTACCACATCTGCCATGTCAAGTAATCTTCTAATTTACGTATGAAAACATAAGGGTGTTTTCCAGAGAAGTTCTGTAGTCATCTTTGTAGGCTTTATGATAATGTGCTTCTTAGAAACCTTTCCTCTTCACCTCATTCAAATTTAAGTTATGCTATTAAATTTTTGGTAGAGTGCAGGATTATAGATACATTATGGATATGGATACAAATATATATTTTGAAATTAATTTATTGGGATATGACTGAGAAATAAAAAATTATGCATATGTAATGTGTACCACGTGATAGCTTTGTAGATAAGTGTGTACTCATGAAAACATCACAGTCTACACCATAAGCATACCCATCATCTCCAGAAGTTTCCTTCTACTCTTTATCATTATTGTTGTGATAATTGCGTTTGGGATACTTGATATGAGATCTACTCCCAGCAAATATTTAAGCCAGTAAAATGTTTCAGTTAACTATTGGTCTAATAGATCTTTAGGATATAACCATGTCATATAATCAAAAATGTGCACTCTGATTAATCGCTCCCATGTTTGCTCTACTGGGGCCACTAGCAGCCACTATTCCACTCTGCTATTATGAGTCTGAGTATTTTACATTCATAATGTAAGAAGAATTATACAGAGGATGGAGTTGAGATGGTGACGAGAGGTAGGAGCCTTGGGAAAACAGCTCTAGACAGACTGCGCTTGGGAAGCAGATCAGTAGAGGAGAGGCCATCTCGGCAAGTAGAATCCTAGCACCTGAGGAGAACCCAGAGGTGGACTCTCGCAGAGTGTCACCAGAGAAACTCCTCAGTGAGGTCACGCACCAGACCATGAGCCTCCTGATCTCCCCTTCTTCCCGCCGCTGACCAGCTGCTAACCAGAGCTGAACCCACTGCACATGACAAAGGCGTGGTGCGTACAGCGTGGCGAAGCCTTCACCAACTGGCGGTGAGCCAGTCCTGGAGGCTTGGACCTGGGCCTGCCGTACTAGAAAGAAGCCCACCAGCAGGCTTCTGGCCGGTGCTGGCTCAGGTTGGGGTAGGTTAGGGAGGTAGGCTAGGCGGTTACAGTCCATGCCTTTGAGGACCTAGGAGTTAAGCACACAGTGGCACTCTGGTTGCACAGGGCAGAAAATGCAGGGGTGCCACAGCTGAGGGAAGCTGGAATCTTTCCACACAGTGGGCACGTGCATAGGAGCTGGGGCCAGGCTGTGCAGTAACGGCCATAGAATTCCCAGGAGCAGGTTATCAGGCACGAGCAGAGCATTAAGAAGAGGGAGTGAGCTGTAGCCGGATGTGGGGGTTTCACCACCACACAAGGGCTGGGGCAGAGGAGGGTTAACGTGGGGCTGGGCCCCTCCTCCCAAGAGTACCAGACCCAGCCAGGAGTCTGTCGAAGCAGGAACTCGCTTGTTTCAGAAAGTGCAGAAGCTTATACAGGGTAGAGGGAGAACGTGGCGGGGGGGGGGGGGGGGGGGGGGGGGGGGGGGGGGGGGGGGGGGGGGGGGAGCAGGCCATTGGATGTGGTATCCACGTAAGTGGGTGGCAACCTAATTAGCGAGATGTCCATGCAGGCAGGCGCCAGGGTGCTTGCAGCAATAGTATTGAGATCACGCTCGGTCCACCAGGGCGGAAATGGCTTGGCCCAATCATCTTCCTTGTTAAACACCCGAGGTGGCGGCCCCCGGGACTTCCTGCGGCCGCCATCTTCGACATCACCCCACAGCCCCCTCAGTGCTCCTCTCTCATATCGTCCCTGGCGGAGTTGCGTGGCTGCATGGTGCCTCCACCACTGTGCCAATCCTACTCACACTGCCACTACTGCTGCCATTGGAGTAGCTGGCTGGACGGACGCGGAGCATTAGAACTGACCCACGGCTTGCTGATGCTGGAATAGTAGGGCAGTGCCTGTGAAGGCCTAGAGAATGGTCGCTAGGGCTGCCAGAGTCCAGACCAGGGCCTGCTTGGGAGGAGGGGGCCCTGCTAAGTGGCCTCTTCACCGCTGCCATTGGAAGAGTCCCATGGCAGAGGGCTCATGGCATCTTAGGGCAGGAATACTGGAAGTGCTACGGTCCAGAGACACTGAAATCCCGTTGATCGGTGGCAGCAATGCGCAGGAGGTGCGGCTAGGTTTTACGCTCAGGGCCCCAGGCTTCCTTTCCCTAAGTCGTCTATCACAGAGGGAACAGGAATGGGGTGATGGTGCCCCCACTATTCGTACACAGTGACCCTGAGTC
Organism: Ctenodactylus gundi; assembly: GCA_004027205.1. Taxonomy (NCBI): domain Eukaryota; kingdom Metazoa; phylum Chordata; class Mammalia; order Rodentia; family Ctenodactylidae; genus Ctenodactylus; species Ctenodactylus gundi. The sequence goes on along the minus strand of PVKB01006168.1, from coordinate 17,080 downwards.
AACAGCATCCTCGCTTCAGAGTCACAGGAGCATCAGGGTACCATTAGGCTGAGGTAGACAGCTACCTGGTTCATTTACCAAATATACTCATCCTGCTCACATTGCAACTGCCAGAGAGAGAGAGAGAGAGGGAGAGTGAGAGAGAGAGGGAGGGAGAAGGAGGGAGGGAGGGAGAGAGAGAGAGCTTTCAGTACATACAGTGGTGGAAAGTTCTTCCCAGCATGGCCCAAGCTGCAAATAGTAGGCCAGATTTTGTGGAAGAATAAGGCCCTGATGGGGTTCTGTCCATCTTCCAAGGTATCACACTGGACTGCTAAAGGAATGTTCACATGTCAGTGGCTGTGTGATCCCAGGTCACCCCATTGGGGTGCTATGAAATGTCTGAGATTGCCTAGACAAAACACTATCGCAAACCATGCACTAATGACATAAAAAAAACACAGGAATAGGACACCCACAAAAGCTCTGAGCCTGCAACTGGTGACCTATAGGGTAATAAAAGTGTGTCAAGCTTACAAAACATTGAAGCAGAATGAATAGTCAATCTTCTGGAATAATTTAAGATAAAATCAAACAATGACTTCCTTAATGAGTTTAAACAAGACATAATTAAAGAGTTCAAAGAGGAAGCAAACAAAGCTAGTGGAACTGTGTGAGTCAATATATAAAATGAGTAACAAACTTACTAAAGAGTTTGAAGTATATGTATACTGTCAGCAAATTGAAATTTGGTACAATGAATCTAGGCGTTAGTCTGTGGACTCATTAGAAGATTAAAAATGGAACTACCATATGATTCAGCAATCCCACACCTGGGTGTGGATGACCCAAGAAGTAGACTACCAGATTCACGGGAAAGGCACAAAGCTCTTGTACTGAAGGAATCCACCGCCTCACCATCCCCCAGGATCGCTGACCAGGCTGACAGGTGCAGGGTTTTCCCTGCCCAAATCAACCTGTAGAGACCAGAAAAGCTGACACAAATATAAAAGTATAAAGTTCACAAAGAATCAACACATGATATAAGCAAAGGAGCAAAAAATAAACCAATAAGTACCGTTGTCCTTTATCATATGACTTTGCAGCTGACCCCACAATTTGTGAAGTCTGTCTTCTCTTCTGTTGAACCTGGGCTGGCGCATTGAAGTCTCTAGTACATGGAGTGAGATAGGACTGGTGTTGTGTTGATTCCAAGTCAAAGGCTCTGGATGTTATTCTCCATGTACTTTTCTTTCAAGAGAAATCCTAGTTCAGTTTGTGAATTTGAACTTAACTGCTGAAGAATGGTGAGATACATCCAAGTAGAGATGTTAAGCCCTTCTATTCAACTTGTCAGCTGATTACAAAATCATGAGCTAGTTCAAAATATATTAATGTCGTTTCAGTTTAGACCGGTAGGGTTATCAAGCCGTGCAATGGGCTTTTGAGCTAAGTAAGCGCTCATTGCGTTAAGACACTAAGTTTTGATATGCTTGTTATATGTACTATCGCATCACTTAGTACATCTTGATTTTTCAAATCATCTGTAAAACTTGCTACCCCTTTTCTTTTACCCTTTATCCTTTCGACATCAACAATTTAAAGTACAGTTTCCTGACTTAGTTTTAGATCATGGATACAAAGCTTTAGCACAGTTTCAATTGCTGAGGTCTTCCTGAGTCCTTTTCCTGGCCCTGAGGGATAAAATGGTCCTTATTGGACTTTTTACAATGCATATTTACCAAAACTACCTGATTGTATTTATAGCAACTAAGGTTGTTATTAATGTCATAATCTAAAAAGACCTTTGTAATATCTAATAAGATACTTTGTAAGCATGTTAGGTTTCAGAAATTGAGTAACATTAAAATTGAATGACATTAAAATTCATAGATGGTATTCAATAGACCTTTCATAGAATTTAAATGTGGATATGTCTTCAATGGAATGAGTATGAATCATCCAGAGAGTCCTGCTTTTCAAATCATTTTGCATTGGTATAGCCTGGAAATATATATGTGACTTTTACATATGTTAGATTTATTGACACACTTTAAATTTACTCCTACTTTCTCAAATTATCTGAGTATTTTGATGTTATTTACCACTTAAATATTGACTAGTTTGTGTAATTTTCACTGATAAAGGCCCACAACAATAAAAGATACAGACTTCAAACAAGATTTGTTAAGTGAGATTTCTGTGGAGAATGTCATGAAATTAGTTTTACAAGTTGATTGTAAAATGTGTCTTAGGAATTGACAGGTCTGTTAAATGCTCATATTACCCATTATTTATATTTAACTGTACTAATTAAAGACTACTCTTTGGTTAAGTTTCATTGCAACTCATGCACCATCTCACATTTTATTTTTGGACAGGCACATCTTAAAACACTAATATATGAAACAAGATCATGACGAGTATGAAGCAGCTGTTACCTTATGACTCCACATTTGCATGCACAATTAACTATTCATCATAGGATCATAAAGGATAACTTATTTGGTGAAAATAAAATTTATAGTAAGTAGTGCTATTGTTAGTCATATATCAAAGAATCAACCAACTTCTAGCTGTGAATTTCAACAGTAGGTATAATGACATTTTTAATCTCTTAACTCCCTGCATGAAGACAAGTGTTGGTTTTCACTTTTAATTCTGCCACTGAACATTTGTGGAAATTAACTGCACATTTAAGATCGCTTGTTTCTATAATCCTTTTGTGACTTTTCTGAAACTATAAAATTCTAGCCAGGCCTGGTGGTGCATACCTGTAATCTTAGCACTAGGGGAGACTGAAGTAGAAAAATTGCAAATTAGAATGTAGCCTGAGTGATTCAGTCATTTCATAAGAACCTGCACAAAAAAATTTTTTTTGAAAGGTGAGGAATGTAACTCACTGTGAAGGTCATGAGTTTAATTCCCATTGCCACAAAAATTTTGAAATGTATAAATAATTTTTAAAATTCTGCCATTTGTGCGTCAAATAGTTTATATTGTGTAACAATTATTATAGTCCTAAAATGTAACTTTACGATTATTTTGGAAAATAAGTAAACCCCACATATCAAATCAAAATAAAAATCACAGGCCCATAAACCATGGCTACAAGACTGAATATTCTGCTAAGTAATAAGTGCTAGGATACATGGTTTAATTATTTTTGAGTGGAAACAAAAATCGGAAGTATGAAGTTTTTTAAAAAAAGTCTATTTCTCCGAAATAGCGGCGTTCTTATTACTTTTGAATTTTTAAGAAACCTTATTTATTCCATGTGACCTAAAACTACAGAAGCGAATATTACATCATACTTAATCCCTCATCAAGAAAACATCAGCAATGATAGACTGTTCTCAATTTGTTTGGGGACAAGTCTTCTTGGATTTTTTTTTTTGTCTGCCAGTTCTAGTTTTTAGTTTTTCCTTTTCTCATGTGACATCTCTTCTATGTCACATTCTGTCTTTTTTTCCCATTTTATTGGTATGTATAAGTGCAAAAATTAAGGTTTACGATGAAGTTTAGCATTTAGTTCACCTACGTATCTTGTCAAGGTGACAAGGACTTTCCCACTCTCCTTTTGTTCCTCCCCCTACCCACCTCCCCCCCCCCTCCTCCCCTATCCCCCCTGGTTCACTTTGTTTTTCATTTTAAGCTCCATAAGAGTTGTGATCTGGGTCTCATAGCAGAGAGACCATTCGATGTTTCACCTTCTGCTTCTTACTCACTTCACTGAGCATGATGTTCTCATGTTTCTTCCATTTGCCTGTTCAAGCCTCCATGCTGTTGGACTTTATAGATGCATAGTATTCCATTGTGTATAATACATCCAAAGAGCCCAAAACAACACATATCAGAGATGTATGTATACCCATGTTCATAGCAGCACAACTAACAATAGCTAAAATATGGAAGTCACCAAAATAGCCATCAACAGACCAATGGATACACAAACTGTGGTATTTATACACATTCTGTCATGTTTCCAACTTACTTAGAGGTAAGTACTTTCAATGATAGTGCAGTATATCTCAAGAGGGGAGAGTTGAGAGACAAAAATGTCATTATACCTACTGTTGGAATTCGAAGTCATGTATTTGGTTGATTCTTTGATATATGACTAACAAATAGAACTACTTACTATAAATTTTACTTTTGCCAAATAAGTTATGCTTTATGAATCTATGATGAATATTTAATTGTACATGCAAATGCTGCAATTATAAGGTAACGGCGGCTTCATACTTGTCATGATCTTTTTTGTATATTAATGTTTTAAGATTGTTTTGGCTCATGGTTTCAGAGGTTAAGTCCATGGACAGCTGGCTCTGAGACATTAATAAAATTAATTAAGCAGTGTTACCTCTTCCTGTTGGACATTGGATCTCTATAAACTATGAACTATGCTTGGCAGTACACACGCACCACACACACATACACACATGCACATGCACACAACACACACTCGTGTTCATTCATATTTATATATATTATATGTAACCTACATTAAAGTTTCATTTCTTGTACAGATATAATCTTGCATGTGTTGATCATATGGGTAATTATATTTTGCTTTTTATAGCAATTATTGCTTTTTTACTTAATGCATTTTTTAGTAATGTATTCATCGTTATTAAGCTGTGTCACCTGTAAAGGAATGTAATTACACATTCCTGTTGGTTGAGTATAACTACTGTCAAGGCAAGCATCTCAACAGTCTTTATTTATTTACTATATATTCAGACAAGTAGAATAGTACCATAGTGACCCTGCTGTTCCTGTAGGGCCATTCCTGATACTGTCCTGATTCTCCTCAAGTCATTTTTATCTTTCTAGAGATCATTGTATTTATTTATATACAAACACAAACACACAATTTTTGTTTAAGTATTTAAAATTTGCTATGTTGTTTGTGTGCATGCATATTTATTGGTGTATATAAGTGTGACAGTTATAACTGAATCTAGTGGCATGTATGATTCTACAGTTTTCTTGAATGTCGTATATCACTGGTTCATACAAAGCCATGTTTTATTTTTTTAAAGTAGCATCAAGTTTTATAATTCTTCTTGTAATAACACAGTATAGTTAATCTATTATTTTAGATAAAATGTCTATGATCTTCACTTAACATTTAACAATATATAGTCAATATATAAGCATGAAATCATGCACAGACACTAAGAATGTTCTCGCAATTAAACTATCTCATTACAGTCTTTCTTGTGCATAAATTGGGTATTTTTCAACAGTAGGGCTTTGAAGCACAACTGAAATTTAACAAACTTTGCCAATTTGACTAACAAGATAACGATGTCAATTCACATTTTCACAAAAAAATGACAATTTACCTATGTAGTCATCAATGCTTTGTGTTACTAAACTTCCACATAAATGTCACAAGACAAAAAAAAACAAGTTCATGTTGGTTTCTTTTGAAACTGAGGTTACACATTTTTTTCTTTTGCTTATGAGCCTTTTCAATGAATTTTAAAAATGTAATTGACTTACACGGGTTTCCTTAATATCTTACCTATAAATTCATTAAATAATAGAAATATACTTTTCACATCATTATATGTAATTATAAATGTACCAATTTTTTCCATGTTTAAAAAGTCTGTTTCACAGGCAATGGGTCTATCACTTAATATTTTGTTATGTGATTTAATTTTAATAGTTTATTTTAAAATATCAATATCACATTTTTATGACAAGAGTTCTGTATAATTATTATTTAATTCTCCATGTACTTCCAGCCATTTCATTTGATACAACTGAAATATTTATTTTCTGCTGACTTCAAATAATATGTATACAATAAGCTAAATTCCCACACATTCACATAACTAACAGTTTGGCACTTTTCTTTTGAACCATTGTTCTGTAGGTTTTTATCTGAATCAGTATTGTTATTGTGAAATTACAATTTGATTCATAAACAAATGTTGACAGATGGGGCTAGAAGGAAAGTTGATTCTCTTTATTCTTTCATTTCAAATTTGTATCGGCCATTTTTGCACGCTCATTCTTCAATGTGAAAATTATCATGATCGCTTCAAATCCTGTTTAAAAATATGCCAAAATTTTACTGGTGAGAGGAATTTATTGTTTTGTTGTAGAAAAAATTGTGGTTATAATAACAGTAAATTTTGACATTTACAAATAGGATTTTCTCCATGCGAGTTTTTTTTTACAAGCTATTTTATAGTTTTTCCATAAATCAAATACCTATTTTAATGTGTTTTTGTAGACTTTTATCTTTCTAAAACTGTTGTAATCTTTGTAAATGTGATACTCCTTACCACAATTTCCTTTAAAATAAATTATTATTTTTGTTTACAAAAATTCCCTTTTTAAAGTTGATCTCATGCCTAGTTCTAGGCTTACTTGCAATACTCTTCAATCTCCCTTTGATTCACGTTTCTTCAAATCTTCAAATGTCTTTCTGGGATTCTTCACAAATTTTCTTAATCTTTTCTATTTTCCATATAGTTATTTGTCTATTAGTTGTAGTATGTCTTACACAATTGCTATATATATTGTCTGGAAGTAAATATGAGATAATAACAACACAAATTCAGACAGTTTCTTAATACTGCACTCAAGCATATTTTAAAGTTTTACCTTATTTATTTATGGAGTTGATAAGACTACTGTTATGATTTGAATTGTAACTCTCCCCCAAAAGCCTCGTTTCCAGGTGGTTGTTCTACTGGCAGCTGACAGAACCTCGAAGAGATAAGTTGAGTCCTACTGACGTAAAGTGGTAGCTCAGAGTGTGCTGTTGCAGGGAATCCTGGGAACTCTGCCTCTTGTTTTCTTTCCCACTTCTCAGCTTTCAAGAGCTACACAGCTTTGCTCTGCTCTGTTTTTCCCGCCACGATCTTCAGCTTTGCCACAGGCCTAAAGCTGTGGAACCAAGTGATGATAGATGCAACCCCCGGAAACGTGAGCCACAGGGAACCTCTTCTCCACATAAGTTATTTACCTCAGGCATTTTGACGTAGTGTTACAGAGCTAACTAACATAGCCATAGAGTGCAGGTTTTTAAAAATTCTGTCTTGTATTCCTCACTGTGTCTAGCATAGTCTATAGAAAAAGTAAGCTTTGAGCAAGCACTTAAGACAATGAGTGAATTGATTAACCAATTTAAAGTATAGTGAGGCGAGTGACTTCAGTAAGTGTAAGTATCAGTCAATAGAGGAAAAAAGAAAACTGGCCTGGCAATGCGTGACCCAATGCCTGGGCCCCTTTGATACCAAAAATAATATCAGCTTGATCTTTGTGATTAACGTACCAGAAATTCTTTTGAAATGGTTTATGTCGACATAAGCTTGTGACTTTCGAACACCAAAGATTTTCTAATAACTCTGAGGAAATGAATGTGTTTAGAATACTAACATATTTGTTGTAAAACTCTCCCAGTGTATTGCAGGAGTCAGTGTTTTATGTCGCTAGGTACTAAACAAAATAATTGAAACTCTCTAGGTTTCTGTTCTCTGTTCTAAGCAGGTTAATTATTTTAACTATTTCTCATAATGCTTTAGTTTCAAGAACTCTCGTGGTCCTCAGCACTAGCTTGAATAAGGCCAGCCATTTCAACAATGGGAAGGCACAGTGCCTCAAGGAATTGTCTGATGTATTGGAGCAAGCATCATAAATTGAGCTGCTTATCATAAAATCAATAAAGGAGACTGGTTACTTATCATACCCAGGAGATTTTAGCCCATGAGGAAAGTAAAAGTTTGAAATTCTAAAAATCCAGAGCAATGTAATATACATTCAGCTGAATCAAATAGAGAAAATATGAACTTATAATATGAACTTATAAATTGGTTCCCTCCAGAGGAATGATGGAGTTATAGTTTTCAAAATCATCTGGTTTTAGAAAGCAAGATATGCCTGAAAAAAATTGTTTAAACAGAAAGACTTATTTGGTTTCCTAACCAGACAGTATACATACAAATACATTGTGTGTGGGCTGGGATGGGTCGGTGATTATGTTCAATATTCAGTCTAAATTTAAGCAATTCCTTTACTCTTTTTATTGTAGTTAACATATCTAAATTACGCAAGTTAATGTATATCATTGCGGCCTGACCTTCCCGCCCATACCTACATTATGTTCTGTCACGTGTCCATTTTACTTTTTACATCGTATATCTCTTCTTTCCCGACAGCTCTGCTCTTAGTAAGTTTTCTAAAGTTTCATATAGGACAGAAAACATTTGTCTTTCTGTGTCTGGCTTATATAGTTCAACATGATGTCTTCCAGTTGCATCCATTTTTCTTCATATGATATGATTTAATTCTTTTTTGCTGAATAGTACTTCACTACATATATGCAATATTTTCTTTATTCATTCATCTGTTGATGAGATCAGAGGCCAGTTCCATGTTGTGGCTATTATGGGAGGTACTACAATAATTATGAGTACAAAGGTGTCTTGTTTTTTATGCTGATTTTATTGCCTCCTTTTGTATGTTCAGGAGGGGAAATTGTGTTGTGGGGTTGTTGTCCTGTTTCCATTTTTTGCAGATCTTCCACACTGTTCCCCATGGTGATTATATGAGTTTACATTGTTAGCAACTGTCTATAAAAGAAGATCCTTACATACGTGTATTTTTGCCAGTAATTTTTAAAAATATTTTTTGATGATGGGCATTCTGACTGGAATGAAATGAATTTGCAAAGTAGTTTTGGTGTGCATTTTTAATGGTCAGATATTGAGTTTTTTATGTTTTTATCCATTTTAACTTTCTTCTTTTGAGACATATCTTTCACATCACTTATTTATTTTTATTTGATTTCTTCTTTTGTTTGCTTTTTGAGTTATTTTCCTATGTAGGATATTAATTTTCTGTCAGATGCGTGGCTGGCAGGCATTTTCTCTGCTTTGTAGGCATTCTCTTTAATCTGTTGATTGTTTCATTTGCAGTAGATAAATCTTAAAACTTTATGTAATCCTACATGTCATCTTCTTACTTTTTTTCCGTAATCTATTGCAACCTTAGTCAGGAAACAATTTCCTGTACCAATATCTTGAAGGATTTCCTCCATTTTTTGTGGGGTTTTTTTCCTAGTAATCTCGAATTTTCAGATCTTTCTGTAAGGGCTTTGGTGCACTTTCAGCTAATTTTTATATAGAGAGTGAGAGAAAGAGGTACAGTTTTACTCTCCTGTGTGTGAATACTCAGCTCTTCTGACACTATTTATCGGAGAGTATTTTCTCACACATATTGTCTGGTGTATTTGTTGAGAATTAGCTTACATTGGATGCATAGATTTAGTTCTAATATTTTTCCAATCACTTTTTGTTTTTATGCAAATAGCATATCGCTTTTGTTTCTATGGCTCTGAAGTATACTTTGAAGTAAAGCATCTTAACTCCTGCAACCTTATTTGTTTTGCTTGGTATTGTAGCCACTCTTTGAATTTTAGTACCATCTGATGTGGTAACCTTTAAGATACATACTTCTGAGGAAATACGTACGTAAGTTTGGTCTTTTACTTACTGTATAAAACATACTGTTTATTCTCAAAAAAAATGTAAAACATAACAGGACAAAAAGCATAAGAACTGTAAGATAGTATAATTAGAACTGAAGTAATTATTAAAGCAAATTATTTTTATCAAAACCAGAAATAGTTTTATGTCACTGTATTCACCAATTTTCCATCACTGGAACAAAATGGCTGACTCTCACGACTTGAAGGAGGAAGAGTTTATTTGATTTCCAATCTCCAGTGGACACAGTCCAAGGTTGTCTGCCTCCAGGGCAGAAGCAGAGGGTGGAAGGGCTGGGTAGAGGACAGCTGCCCATTCCACAGCAGGCAGGAAGCAGAGGGAAAAGAGAAGCGTGGGAACAAGGAGACACCACTGCAGGTCATATTGTTGTTGATCAGTCCCTAATCGTACCCAGCTTCTAACAGTGTACTCAACAATAGATCAGTCTTCTGTTCCTCATTATTCAATTACTCTCCAAACTCATGAGAATTTTGAAGGGTATTTTACACCTAATGCAAAACCGTCTCTTTTGAGGGGTTTATTAAGAAAGCAATTTTTAGATATTATTTAAGACAAAGTTCTGAAAAGATGGAATAACAAGAGAATGATCTAAACAATTGACCTAAAGATGGCAAAATGTAAAGATGTCAGCTACATCAAGTTCACTAGAATTTTCCAGTTTCCCAGTGGAAGGAAGAGTTAGTGTTAAATTTGTGTTGAATTTAGTGTCAATTATTTGGAAATTTGGCTTGATACAATTACACAAATGGCAGCTCTTGGAAATGTTGTTGTATTTGCCTGTTTACATATTATATTGTATAAGTGATTTGTATATAATGGTGATGGAAGGAGAGAGAAAATGGGTGTGGAAGTCCAATAAGAAATCATAGAATGGTCCACAACTAAAGTTGGAAAGTAGACGTGAGGACAAAAAGAAACAGGCTGCTGGCTGTGACAGTAAGAGCTCTTGCCTCGATGGTGCAAATTAGTAACCGCAAGGTGCTTCTGATTCTTGAGTTGATTCTGATGCAGTGGACTTAAAAACACACCAATCATTTATTTACAAAAAAATCTTTGCCAACAATAGGATTTCACGAAACAATTGCATGAAAGAGAATTCTACAATAAGATTGCGTGAAAGCAATTAGCTGCAATGGAATTACAAGTTCTTCCTTGAGACGGAGAATGCAACCTCTGGTCTAAGTGTTTCTCAACAGAGGCTTGAATGGGAGTATAAAAAGAAAATAATCTTACTTAATCCCATTACTTACTCACATTGCATAAGACAGTGATTCCAAAATGTATGAGGATTTCTTCCTACTAGCATGCAAACAATCAATTGTACAGAAAATACCAACTCAACACAACACAACTCTGATGCCATGTACCTGAAGATAGCATCGTATGAGATACTGTTCCAAAAAATAAGAGAGATATTATCCTTCATCATTTTCACAGGTTGAAAGTTAAGACCCACCAAACTTCCTCTCTATCATCTCTGAAATTTCCAATCTACTCGCTGACAATTAAGCTTCATACAATCTTTTGTTTAAGTTTTGATTGCTTTGCTACACCAGTTCATAGAACTCAGGGAAACATATTCACTAGTTTACTATAAGAGAGATAGATAAGGCAAGATCAGAAGGGTCCCCAAAGTTTTAGGGTGGTATACGGCCTTTTTATGATGGATGAGTTCTTTGGTCTCCAAGTGTTCAGGGGTCCAAAGTTTCTTGTCACTCTACTCATTTGAATGTTCATGGAGACTGCACTGTATAAGCAGTACACAGCATAGACAATCATGCAATAATTCCATTGGAAACAATCTTGTTAGCATCTGTTTTTTTTTGAGTTCTTTATGATAGCCACTTTCCAGAGTAAGATGAAATCTCAGTGATGTTTCAGTTTGCATTTCCCTAATGGCCAAAGATGTTGAACTTTTTTGTTTTTGTTTTTCTGTTAACTTCTTGGTGTTGCATTTCTTCTCTGGAAAACTATTTATTTCAACTGGCCATTTTTGTTTGTGTCTTTTGGTTTTGAGAGTTCAATTTCAATTTTTTTTCAAATGAAGAATAAGTAGAAAAAGATCACTGGAAGTAAACTTGAAATTGTTAAAAGACTATAGTCCTCAAAATCAATATCACGAAGAGGGAGCTGGACAGAAAAAAATAGAAGAGAATGTAAAGCCTAGAAATAAAATTATAAAAATATAAAATGGTTGATTTCTAAGTAACATGCAAATTTAAAGAAAGAAAGACAGCTTTCAGCAAGTAGTGCCGGAACAGTTAAATATCTGCAGGTATAATCAAAGTAAGGTGAAATAAACATCACACAACAAATTGCAAGCCCTCCAGCCAATGTAACAAAAAATAAAAATATGTGTGTGTGTGTGGGGGGGGGGGGAAGTGTGTATGTTTTTGTATGTGCATTTCAATTTATTGTGTAATATTTCCTTGTTATACAACTTAAGAAATCAAACATTAGAAATTCAAAAAGCCAAACTAAGAGAAAAACCCTTTCCTTGTCTCATAACTTAAGCAAATATGAATTTGAAATGTAAAACACAGTGCTATGACTCTTTTGAGAAAGGTTTGAGGAAAATATTCAAAATACAGGTTAGGAAATGAGTTCTTAGGCTTAGTACTAAGTATATTAATCATAAAATAAAAATTAACATGAATATTAAACTGCAGTTTTACAATATACTATCATTTTTAGAAGATTAAAGCATATTTCTGAATTACACACCATTTCTTGTATATGTATGAAACTGAAAACAAACAGGTCAATGATAGTCATAACAAAATATTACTAGGTGATCCTGAGGTAGTGTTGGCAAAAAAATACAAAATAAAAGACTATAAATTTGGATAGTCTTCACTAAATTAGATTGACTTAACACTGAAACAGACAGAGCTTCCAATTATTATCAAGCTTGAGCTGGTGTTTACCGTACAATTATCAGCAAGTAAGCTGATTGTCTTCCATATTTCTATGAAACTCACTCAATTTGATCTTTGAAAGCATTACATTTTGTAAATTGTGATCTAATCTCCTGGATTGTGTTTGTGCCTATAAATTAAACTGCTAGCAAATTGAGAGTTAAAACGCTCTTGTGATCCTTGGAGGCAGACTCTAAGTGTGTAGAGAAAATACAGGGCTCTGAAAGACCCTAAAATAACAGCACAAAACAGATTATTAAAGCAATCCAGCATTAGAGTTAAATAAGACAAAAATGAAAGCATGTTTTAAAAATAATTTTTGAGGCTTGATTATTTGCATTTATTTGTGTGATCTGGTGTACTATCTGGTTATTTGGAAAAACTATGATGAGCATTGACTATCTTTATTGAGGATACAGAAAGGGGAAGAGAGACAGTTTAAAGGAATAGACAGTCTATGAGCTAGCTAGATTATAGATAGGTAGATAGATAACTAGGTAGATACATTATAAATTTACTGTCTACAGGTACTCGTACCAAAGCTTTATATAGCAGAGTGATCTGAGCTCACAAATTGTCCAGGCTGCGACTTTTAAGGACTGCAAGTGAAAGCAGGAGCTTTTCAAGCCACGGCTTGTTAATTGGCAGAAGGTGGCAACATGCTGCAGTAGGGCATGGAGAAATGGTCACAGTGAGGTACAGCTTTTATGCAATTGGAAGATTCGAGGAGAACTGGCCGGTAGGGGTCGTCTGCAAAATACCGACACCGGATAATTTTGTTTCATTATGGTAAACTTCTTTATAGTAAATGTTTTTAATTTATAGGTGAATACTATTGATATGAAAGATGATTCTCAAGCAGCACTATGTGAATAGGTGATGGAAGTTTAAATTAAAACTCAAATCTCTGATTCTGAACTCCGTACTTGTGACGCTAAACATCAGGGCTCCGGAGTAAGATGCATGCTTCGCGCATCTCTCTCTCTCTGCCACACCACAGAACCAACCAAACAAAAACAACCCCAAACAACGCACAAAGCTAAGTCTGTGTTTTTCATACAGATGTCGAAGAAAAGAGAGAGGAAGCTGGCTGCTTCCACCCTACACATCTGCAATTATATCAATACCAGAAATACAGCCAAGAAGTAGAATTTGAAATTTGATGTATTTTTGACAGCTCTTTTGTTTGTTTTCTGTGTTGTGAAAAAGAGTCTCAGAGTCCAGGCTGTCCTTTTACTTGATAGGTAGCCCCGGAAGGCTTCAAGCTTGCAGGCCTCCTGCCCTCCATCTGAGCTGTTGGTATTACAGGTGTGCGTCACCATACCTGGGTGGGCAGTTCAGCCGAACTCTGTAATCTCCTTTTTGAAAACTGAAGTGGTACTGAAGTGCCAAATCCTGATAAAATCGTTAATTGTTCCCTTCCTGGTCTCTTAGCCTTCTGTGTGTCCTCTTAACAGAGCACTTATTTCATGGGACTTAGTGGTAACGGCCTGTTTGCAGGTGTTTTTCCTCAGGTTTGATGATGGATTTTTCTACTAGATCAGAGAAATTTTCCTTATTCCTCTTCTAGTATGCTCCTCAATTCCTTACAAATAGAAGGAAATCAATTATTGGCTTTTGAACAAATGGGAAAAAATCCATTATAATACTGCCATATTAATATAATAAAATACAATTTAAGGAAATGCTTGGCAAACTTTAAAATAGCTATTAAATCAGTGATCTACAAATGGCATCCAATCAGATGCACTGTATGTTTTTTGTTTGTTTGTTTGTTTGTTTAAAACAAAACCGACCACCAACTGCTTTACAAAATCACATTCCAGCTCCCTCATTCCTTTATATCGGCTGTATCCATTTTCACCTCACAAAGGCCCAGTAGCAGCAAGGAGACCTCATCAAAGAAAACACTAGGTAAACTCTCTAAAAAGAAAAGAAACGTTTGCATATATCTGTAGTAGGTATTAGTTATTTATGGACAGAATATTTTGTGATTTTATTCTTGTACATTGAAAAGGGGAGAAACTGCTTTTCAGAAACTTCTGCAGTAATCTAAGCAGAAGGTAATGAAAATTTACATCAGGATGTAAAGAAATATGTTTTTATTTATTTAAATGCAGGTTGCTAAATCAGTATTCCAGATATTTAAAATGCTTATTCAGTGAGTATTTACTGGGTAGTTACTATGCCCACTCACCTTCCCTACTTGCTTGGGGTTTGTTTTCTATTCTAGTGAAAAGGAAGAGACAGTTCAAGGGATTATTACTGATGTCAGGTAGTGGAAGATTGCACATGGAGTTTTAGAACAGGCAGAGTCAAAAGCTTTTCATACGTCCTATCATATCATCCTGACTTGCTAATATTTACTTGTCTGTCTTCCTTATTATTTTTTTTTGATCACTACGTTCTCTGAATTTGGTTGGCCTGCATATATATATATATATATATATATATATATATATATATATATATATATATCTTTATTGGTCCAATTCTAGGAAAATACCCAGGGAAGACCTATTTATTTGAAAACAATGACTGGGAAACTCGAGGAAATTCATCTTAGGAGGAAAGATAAGGAAGTTCATTTGAGATCTGTTGTTGAGGGCAGTAATGAAATACAACCGACTTAAAGTATATTCCAAGCAAGTGCAGGGAGATAAGACAGAATAGAGCCTGGACACAAGACGGAGCCAGTGTTTTCTGACTCAAGGGTTAAACACGTGGTCGTTATCACAGGTGTTAACCCAAGGAGCAGCACTCAGCACGATAGCTTAGCCCAAGCTTTCTATGTTCACTCTTCCCACAACATGGAGAAAAGCTTGCCATTGTTTTGACCATGAAAAAGTAAAGAAAAAAAAAACTGTCTTTAAGGGCCACTCATGTGGGAAAAAAAAATATTACTCAAACATTGAAAAAAGCTTCAACAATAAATTCAATATCACACTATACAAATTGTTAAAAATAAGACTTTTTCAGCACAGTCAAGTTTTTTTGAATATCAATAGGGCAATGGCGATAGCAGATTTTTTGCCAATTAAAATGCATTTCTTCTGTTGGAATTCACACCATTTTTCTTAATTAATCTTGACCTTTCATCCTGCATTTTATAAGCTTCTTAAGAAGTTGGAAATAAATAATTCAGTCCACATATTTTTTTTTGAAAAGAGACAAGCTGTTTGACTTTATCCTCAGAGAATAAATTAGATAGCTATTCAGATTAAGCTCATGGAAAATTGCACAAACAAATGCAAAATTTCTATAGCTCCCGCATGAAGCATAGGGATAGACGGAGACTTTTAGCTGCTGAAAAAGGCCAAGATGATTTCATGAGATCCTGGGAAACAGCAGCATTATGAGACGTGTTTCCTGTTTTGTAAGTTGAGGAGGGTGCCTGCATTTTAGGATCTGGAAACTTTAGAGCTCACGGGTCACTGTCTGACATTTAAATCAAGTCTTTCATATTTCCCTGATGCTACCCTCCATGAAAGGACTCTAAAAGGCATGTGTCGGTAAGTTTTGCGTTTTTCATCCCAGTACCATTTCTTTTTGGCAGGTCACTAATTTGCCTCCAACTTCTACAGCACAGCATTGTCTTAGATCAGTTTTATCCAACTTCTTAGGATAGCGCTCAAAACACATAGCTTCTCTTTGTGAGACAGGGCCTTGCTCCAAAGTACATAGCTTTTATGTCATTTTCATATTTTAAATATGTGGAAGATCCCATTGCTGATTTCTTCATATTCTGCTCTTTTTAGTCTTTTTTACTTTCTCTCCATCCCCACATATTCAATCTTCAACTAGATAGGTAAATTTCTGGTATTTAACCAAAATACTGCCTTTTCTAAGACTATTTCCTCTACAAGAAATATATACTAACCAGTCATAACCTCTCACTATGTCCCTACTTTTCTCGGCATTTCTCTAGTTAATGAAATGTTATCCTTTGTTCAAAGCTTAAGTCTGTAAGAATTGTAGTTTCTTCAGTCAGAAGTGATTTCTTTCACCTCTGAACGTATATTTTAGGGCAGTTAGCCTATGCTATCCATAAAGACTCCATTAAATATTTATTTAATAATGTAAAAACTCTTTCAAACCCTTGTGTGTGTGACCCTGGTGGTTAAAAAACTATCTCCATATTAGATGAGTTCAATAAAAATTTGCTAAACAATTACAAAAATCCATACACCTACATTAGGGGAGTGCTTGCTAGGAAAAGGATAACAATTTTGTATGTTGAACTGCTAGCTTATTAAAAATTTAAAGAAATCTCTTTTTCAATAAACTAATTTAAATAATCTTGGATAAAAGATAACAGTCTTTTACTATGTTAAAGAGAATAGGTCATATCATAATTTCTTTGCTATAATACTAAGTATTATGAATAAACATGGCTAAAATAATTAATTCTACTTTGGTAACAAGAATTCTTAACTATGACTCTGTGTGTCAAAAGTTGAATAAGGATCGGAATCTTCCCCTTTAGTTTCTCACGTGATTTTTAAGAATCATCAGCTAACCAATTACTCAAAGAAACATAATTCACCATAATCTAAAGAAGAATGAGGAATAAAATTAAAAGCTATTTATTAGATAGGTAAAACAAACCTATTTTTCCAGGTCCTGTGAACTTTTTTTTTTTTTTTTTTT
>PVKB01006167.1:0-71422 GCA_004027205.1 Ctenodactylus gundi | reverse complement strand
CAGAAGATTAAAAATTTTGAATAAATATTATTTTAATAATCTCAGAAGCCAGATATGGTGGTGCATGCCTATAATCCTAGCACTTTGGAAGACTGGAACAGAAGAATCTAAGTTCAGGCCCAGCCTTGGCAACTTTGTGACTTGGTTAGGCCCTTTCACAAAATAAAAAATAAAATGGGCTGGAGATGAAACTGAGAGGGAAGGCCCGGGATTCGGTCCTCAGTAGCAATCACTGTGATTGCCCCATCCAGAGATGGTTCCTTCCAGTCTCATCCTAGTTGTACGGAGCAAAGGTAATCTATTCTGGGCAGTGGATGCCCTTAGGCCACTAAAGACTAAATTCCTCTTGGTGAAATTTTCTCTGTACTTTGGGAGGCAGGTTGTATCTTAAAAACTTGCAGCTCTCAAACATGAACGTACACCAGGAGGGCTTGTGAGAATGGACTGCTGGGCCTGACCCAAGTTCCAGGTTAAAAGGTCTAGGGAACTTTTCTAATATTAGCAATTTTTTTAAAGACAGGATCTTGCTCTGTAGTCCAAGCTGGTCCTGAACTCACAGTGTAGCTCAGTCTGACCTCAAACTTGCAGCATTCCTCCAGCATCAGACCTCTGAGTGCTGGGATTACAGGCATGCACCACCAGGCCCAGCTATTATGCAATGCTAAGGATTGAACCCGCTGTTATGTAGAACTGGGGGGTTGAATCTGGGCCTCCTGTTTCCTGCATAAGGGCTCTAGTCACTGAGCTACTCCCCCAGCCTCAAATTAGCATTTCTAAGAAGTTCCTACTAACAAGCTGCTGCTGGCAGTGGTCTGGAGAACGCAGTAGCACTCCAGGGAGGCCAGCACAGAGTGGGCCCTCCAGCTACAAGGTCCTGCTGGCAAGGATTCCGAAGCCATGCTCCTCCGTGGGTCAGAGTTCTTTCTTTTTTTCCATTTTCAGAGACTAAACATACTTATGGCTAGCCTGTTCTCGGTAGAAGTTGGGCTCCTCAATGTAAAACAGTTTGGCAAAGATTCTATTGACTGATGGCAATCTTTTTTTTTTCCTACAACTTCTACAATATAGCACTTGTTTATAAATCCTGTATTCATCCACAATGGGGTTTTAAAATTTCAAGTCAAGAGGACTTGAATTGCAGTAGTATTACAAGAAAAATATAACCCACACATTTTGCTTAGAAAGAAATCTTCCTTTATGCGCATCCCCTAAGTCTGTCTCTTGTGTTTGCTCACTGTCCAGTGAATGCTCATTCAGAAATCCCACGGAGGCACACAGAGGACAGTGCGATGCATCATGACCTCTCAGCTGCTGCCCCTCAATCCCATCTCAGTTCTTACCCTGCACTGGGCAGAGGTACACAATGATCGCTTCAGGCAGGACAATAGTCATTCTGGGTACTCATGCCAAGGCCTGAGACAGCCACCTGGGAGTGAGAGTCACAGGAATCCTTGAGACCAGGAGCCAAAGTGAGGGTTGCCCATGCTTTAAGGTACAGAACGTATGTCCTAGCTTTCCTGTGAGGTCAAAGACTGAGTTGTGATGAGTAATAAATGAATCAGTGTTTTTCCAGAAAGTTGGAACCAATCTGTTTCTATTCTCCCCTATTTAAAAATTAATCTTGGAGATAACTCTTTTTAAAAGTGCAGTTGCTTAGATAGAAAATTTTGGGTAACCAGAGGAACATTAATGAACATTAATCATGAAGTTCTTCATATGCTTCTTTAAATCACTGTCAGGTTACTATGGCAAAATTCATAACTAAATTGCTCGGTGTGTGGTGTCTGCCTTATGAGCCTTATAAGCCTGGACTGTCTATAAACGGGAAGAGTTAGGTTTACCTTTATATGTTACAGGTTAGGGACTCCAGATGAGAAGGACGATAATTCCACAACTGCCAGAGCTAAAGGGTTTTGGATTCAGGAATACGTTTTGCCAGACTGTTATCTGGACTTCTAATCTACATTAAAATTAGGAAGGCCAAAACAATAACCCTGTAGAGGTTCTCTTCCCACCACCTGCATAGACACCAACCTCTCAGGTAGAAGAGTTTTATCCACATGCCAGCATGATGACTGGTGACTGTTGGCATCTGGGTAGAACTCCAGTGTTATCTTCATCTACACAGAAGGCATCACCCATGTCTATGACAATGTGGACAGTCATCTGCTGGGCTTAGCTTGCTCCTCTCCTCTGTGCATCTGACCTCCACAGTGAATGGCGTCTCACTTTATATTGTGTCCATTCACTGGCTTCTACCAAGATACTAAAGAGATGAAGATGAGTGGGAAAATACCCAGCTCGGGACAATAGAAGTAAAGAGCAGTCTGCAGGACTTGTTTTACTGGAAGGTAAAGTTGCTCCTAGCAAATCTTACAAGAGTGCACTCCTCCCTCTGCTTGCTAAGTGTGCCCGTTAGCTGTCTACGACCTTCACAGTGCAATATAACAAATGGGCCTCAGCATACAACAATAAGCATGTCCTGCTCACGGGACTGGGTTGTCAGCGAAGGGACTCCCACAGCTGTTCACTGGCACAGGCTGACTTTGGCCAGACAACCGACAAGATTCTGCATCTTTGCATTTGACTCCACTCTTCAGTTAGATAGCCATGCTTTCATCGTCCCATAAAGACACAACTGGACAAAGACACTTCTGTCTTTTTAGAGACAAGACCTCACTGTGCAGCTCAGCCTGGCTGGCCTCAAACACGCAATTCTGCAGTTTCAGCCTCCTGAATGTTGAGACTCCAGGCGTGTCCCTCCACACCTGCCCTTGGACAAGTATACCTGAGGGTTAGTTCAGAACTGGGACCCCACCATTTCCACGGCCTAACCAGGTTACCAGCCCAGAGTCAAGGAGACTGGGGAACAAAATGAGAGAAACTGCAAAGCCTCATGTCAGTGTTTAGCCATGGAAAGCAGCGAAGAATTTGGAGTCACAAGATGCAATAAATCCACCATAGTGGGATCCTCCCTCAAGAGTAGCTCTGGCCAGGACTGTGGAGTTGCTCTACTAACCTACTTAAATACCTGTGGGAAGGGTGGAGAGAGCACATCTGGTCCACCCTTGAGATAAGTGATGCTTGCAGAGCTTCCCCCACGGGAGAAGCCTGGTGTAATTCTCAGCTACACCGTCATTGCTGCCACGATTATCACCATGGGGAAGTCCCTAACTCGATACCTGCCAAGCACCTGGTGACAACACATGCCGTGACAGAAAACAGCTATGTGGAAACTATGTTTCTTTGGACGAAAAGAGAGTTAACCATCATAAATGTCTTGGGAGATAGTTTCACAAATGAAGTATCTGAGGAGGACTGGGTGAGGCACAGCAGAGGAAGAACCGAGTTTCTCCGGCCTGTTCTCACCAAGGAGCCCACACCATGAAACTTAGGAAAATGTGAGCTCCACCACCTTTGGTGTTTTACTAGAGGGGTCTGCTGTGAGCCATGCCTAGTCCACGTCCATTCTTAGCTGAGCATTATTTTCTCCACAAGCCATGGCCACTGCCTAGGGCCTGAACGGGAAAGGTTCCACAATCCTCTCTGAATTCTCATCCTTGAAAGTTCTCTGAGGCAGTCTGATATCAAAAAGGTGTGAATCATCCCTGAACAGATACTAGAAGACTGTTAGTAGAGCCAGTCTCATCTGTGGAGTGTGAGGAGCCCCCTGGCACAGGGAGCTGTGGAATCTGTCCACTGAGGCCACGTCTGAAAGTGGGTCCAGGCAGTCTCCCAGGTGGTCGCACTTCTGAATGAGTCCTGTGTTTCCCTAGAGTAAAGGGGATCGAGTACTGTGCCGAAAATCCAACAGCCTGCACCTAGCACACATTTACAAGTAAATGGGAAGCCAGGAGGCTTGTCCAACTCAGTCAACTAAGTCGATATTCCTTCGTAAACCTACAAAAGCCTCCAACCTATTTGTCTTTATAGATAGATGAGTAGTATTTCATTGTGTATAAACACCACAATTTATGTATCCATTGGTCTGCTGATGGGTATTGGGTGTCTTCCACATTTTAGCTATTGTTAGTTGTGCTGCTATGAACGTGGGCATACATGTATCTCTGTTATATGTTGTTTTTAACTCTTTTGGGAATATTCCCATAAAAGGCATTGCTGGATTGAAGGGGGTACTTATTTCCAGTCTTTTGAGAGACTTCCATACTGCTTTCCATAGTGGTTGTACCAGTTTACACTCCCACCAGCAGTGCAGGAGGGATCCTTTTTCCCCACAGCCTCACCAGCTCTGATCTCTCTGTAGTTGGATGGTATCTTAGTGATGTTTTGATTTGCATTTCTCCTATGGCTAAGAATGTTGAACATATTTTCATGTATTTACTGGCCATTTGAAATTCTTCATCTGAGAACTGCCTATTCATTTCGTTGGCCCATTTTTCAATAGGGTCTTTGATTTTGAGGGGCTTCATTTTCTTCAGTTCCCTGTATATTTTGGTGATGAGACTCCTATCTGAGGTATTGCTGTTGAATACTTTTTCCCAGTCGGTTCTCTTTTTACACTGTTGGTAATTTCCTTTGCTGTTCAGAAACTTTTTGACATAATCCCATTTGTTAATAATGGGGATAATTTCTTTTGCTTTTGATGTCTTATTAAGAAAGTCTTCATCTACACCTATTTCTTTTAGATATTTACCTAAATTGTTGAGTGTTTCAGTTTTAATATCTAGGTCTTTGACCCACTTTGATTTAATTTTGGTTCATGGTGACAGGTGTGTCTAGATTCATTCTTCTGCATGTGGATGTCCAATTTTCCCAGCACCATTTGTTGAAGAAGCTATCCTTTTTATAGTGTATGTTTTTGGCTCCTTTATTGAAGAACAATCTTCAGCTTCCCAGTTGTTTTATTCCTGAGTGCAGCCTGGACCATTGCTCCCTCTAGTGGCTACTGGTGGACATGGCCAAGCCTGAACCATTCTTACTGGAGTTTCTCAAACAGTATACAAAAATGGGTTACAAGAAATCAGTGTCAACCCTAGCACTTTTAAGAACTGAGTAAATCCAAAACCTTAGGTTGTACTGAGTAGAGTAATGGTTGGTATTATTTTATGAAACTGTGTATGTATGTTTTGAGTCACAAGAAGGATTCATATGTTAAAGTGAGTTTAAAAATGCTTATAAAATGCAGGTCTAGAACACGACGTAATCAGACCTTTCATTGTTTCTAAAGACAGGAAGTACTAGAAGGAATCACCTTCAAGAGCCCGTCTGGGTCAGCGACTTAGAAGTGGGGAGAGGCAAAAGTAAGAGCTACAACAAAGTCCCCCCACATCCCCTGCAAAAGGAGGAGATGCACTCCCTCTCTGCCCATTTAGGGGCTTAACAGTATCACTGACCGACAGCGGCACACACAGTGACCAAAAGCAGATGACTGTGCAGCAGAAACCTGATGCAGGGGCAGAGCCGGGGCAGGCGGGAACACCGTGGTGGGGAGCAGTGTGTCTGGGCATTTGTCCTGAGATGTCATGAAGGAAGGAGTGGCTAGGCAAGTGCTGGGAAGGAAGAGAGGTACTAGCCTCACGGTGGGCAGGCGTGACAGACTTAAGGGCTGGTGTCCTTAACACCCATCTTTTATCTGACAACACAGATTTATAGTCTCATATACTACAAAAGTCCTGAAATTTATAGTGCCTTTCCCATTTAAAGTCAACTGTTTTTCCCTTTCACTACTGTTTTATTATGTATGATTATTTTACTTCAGAAAAAATATACATAACATGAAGTTTACTATTTTAAATGTACAACTCAGTAGTGTTAAGTACACTCAATATATTGTCACCATTAGTTCTACAACTTTATCACCTGGAAAAGAAATTTCGCAACTATTAAGAAGCTACTGTCTTCCTCCCTCGCCCCAGCCCTGGGGGGTCCCACTGGCCCCTTCTGGTTGCTTCTGCCCATGTAAGTGAAATCACGTGGCAGTCATCCCTTTGTAACTGCTTTGTTCCTCTCAGCATGTTTTCTTTAATTTGAATATATGTGCGCCACAGAATTTCCTTACATATTGATACATACAACCTGGGAAAGTGGTGTCCATGCACATTCCTGCTGAACTCTCTTTCCCTCCCCACCCCCCACCCCAGCCCAGTTACCCCTATCCTCAGCATCTTCTCCCACCCTGGAGCAGTCTACTCCGTTTCCTCCTTTCTTGCCTTACACTTTAGCATAATGTTAAGGTTCATGTATATTACAGCCTGAGCCTCATTCCATGTTATGGCAGGAAACACTTCCTTGTGTGCATGTGCCACTTTTGCCTACCGAATCATCTGCTGATGGATGCCTGGGTTGTTACCACCACTCCATTTTAGAACGAGGAACTAAAGCTCTGACTGGCTCAGAGTAACCCCACTATTTGGTACCCGATTTGAGAGGCTAGGACCCTTGCCACCTGAGCCATGACTTTCTGTCACGATTGCTAGCTACCTACCTTGCCTTGGTGTGTATTTATTTCACATCCCACTACAGTTTTTTTAATGGTGAAAAATAACAAACCCTTATATAGCTCTTAGCGACATAGCTAAACTTTTGAAATTTTCATACAAATTAATCCACTCCTCCTCACCACAAACCTGTAAGGTAGCTGTACACTGTTATCATGCCCTTTCTACAGAGGAGAAAACAGAAGCATAATTAAACTTGCCCAAGGTCACACAGCTCTGAAGCATTAATAACAAAGGTGGGCCTGTCTGGTTCCAGAGACCCTGTGCCTACCATCCACCATCCTGGCTCTTTCAGAAAGAACATCACTCTTCACCAAAGCAGCGTTAGATTTTTGCTGCTAAGCCACTCAAATTCCAGACAGAAAGTACCAGCTAAAGTATCCTTTATCTGAAATTAATTCAGAAAGACGAGTTTTTTTTTTTTTTTTTCTCCAGAGACAAGACTGCAAACTGAGTTAGACCGGACTTTCACACAAACCTTAATAACCTAAATTCTGCATAGGCTTATGAGATAGTGTCCTCTGACCATGAAGACAGGGCAACTGAGATTCCTTGGGCCACATGGCTTCCTAGGCACATTGTAATTTCTGTTAATTAAAGACACGAGAGCTGGATCTGGGGATGCCTTGCTCTAAAAGCATACTCTAGACAGCTGTACTCACTACAGGATGGGCTGGGTCAGAAATTCAACTCCAGAAGTATCACACAAGCTTCCAGGGGCCCTGTGCTCCTTATATTTAGGTCATATAACTCACTGACTAGAAAGACATGAACTTCAAGAACAAAAACCAGAGATAACCCTCAGCTTCTTTCTCTAAGCCTGTTCTAGGCAGAAAGGCAGATACGAAAGCACTACTCCCACAAATATCCACCAGGAGGCAGGCTCCCTGGATCCCCTAAAAAAACAAGAAGGCTTTACTTTCAGGCCCTGTGAAGGGAAGACACTATAAAAAGGTTTGAACTTCCAGGGATTCTGTCCTTGCAATGTGGCTATTAGGTTTTCTAGGTCATGGTTGTAGCCAACAAGTCTAGGGAGTTCAGCTGCTCAGTCAACAAGCACAGAACTTATTTACCTGCTACAGTACATCAGCTTGAAGCTCTGATAAGACTCCCTGAAGGTGCCCTTCTTCAGTGCCCAGTTTGCTGGCTTTGGCTGCTTCCTTTGGGGACGTTATGGCAGGGCCTGAGACACAGCTATCTCATGTGTCTAGCCATTGTAAATTTTCTCTACAGCCTTACTCACCCCACCAGTATTAACTGATGCTTTCTACAGTAGAAGTAAGTGCCCCAGAAATGAGTGGGAGCGCATAGGGTGTGTGGGGATGGGAATGGACAGGTAACTGTGCACAAGCTACTGTTCCAGCCCCATTCCTTTGGTTCTCAACTGATCACCTTCCTCAGCTCTGTACATTCTCCTGTATTGGGGTTCTCTAGAGAAAGAGAACCAAAGCACATATGTACCAGATACATACAAAGAGACTTATGTTAAGGTATTGGCTTTGAAAGGCAGGTTTAGGGAAGAAATACTGCACTGTAGGGTAGCTGGTGGGAACGCCCCTCCCCGTGGCAGTTTTTCAACGGAGGTTGTTTTTCTCTTTTGCCAGACCTCTAGCAGTTAATATGTTTCAGCTTCCTGCCATCAGAAGAGCAGCTTCACTAAGTCCCAAATTTTACCAGTTTCACACCAGGGAAGGACGTAACCCGTGAGAACCATCACCACTGGACCTCCTCTTTCTAAGTCTACAGAGGGAACCCCCAGCCCCTGGGGGTGGGTACTCACTCAGGCCTACCTTGGCTTCTTGGCCAGGAGCGTTCCTTATTTTCCCTCTCTTTTCTCTGACTTAATCGCTTGGGTTCTCTCATATTATTAGCCGAAGGCTTTTCATTTCTCTTTTATTTAACAGTGGCTTGCCTTACTTTTGGACTCTGTTTTATTCTTAAGCCCCAGGGAGCCCATGGACCCAGGAACCTCGCTGCCACAGAAGGCGGCGAAATATCAATATTTCATGTTCCTAGTGAGGCCAAGAAACCTTACAATGTCACCAGTAAGGCCAGTAAGCCTGAGGCCGAAGAAGCCAGTATCTGAGGTGAGATACCGAGAGTTGGCCCAAGAAGAGAGCAAATGGGCCTTCCTGTGCCCTTTTCCTCTACATGGCCCTTACCAGGGGATGAACCAAGGGCCATCTCACTAAGCTAAATCCTCAGCCCATTTTTTATTATTTTGAGATAGGGATTTTCTAAGTCACTAAATTGCCCAGTTTGGGCAACTGACCCTGCTATCCTGCATCAGCCTTTCTAGGTGCTGGGGTTATCAGCCTATGCCCCTAGATCCAGCTGTAATTTTATGCCACCACATCAAATGCTCACCTCATCCGGTTATAACCTTACAGACATACCCAGAAATAACACTGTACCAGCTATGTGGGCATCCTTGGTCACAGTGACACATCAAATTAACCATGACACTTCTCTTGCCCAGGAGTCTTGGTGGACTGGCCCTGGGAGACCTCGTTTTACCCCGAGCTAGGGGAAGAACGAATACATGTAAGCAAAAAAAAAAAAAAAAGAAAGAAAGAAAGAAAGAAAAAGAAAAAAAGAAAAAAGAAAAAGAAAAAAAGAAAAGAAAAGAGAAAACAAAAGCAACACCTGCAGGCTACAGCACCCTGTCAATAATGTACAGACCCCAGAGGAATCACGTAAACATCCAACAACCTTGTCTTATTTACAATCAGGTCCTGTGACTTATCAGCAGAAAAAGAAACTTCTGGAACAAAAGAAAAAAAAGAAAAAAACCGCTCCACTGCTGCTTTCCCCATCCACATCTTATCAACAGTTGGGAAAGGAGGCGGAGGTGAAATCCAGGAGCTCAGGCTTGGGTTAGCCACCGCTATCTGCGCAGGTCCCAGTGCCGGCGGTTGTCTAAGGGAAGATGCTTCCCCCTTGCGGTCGGGTGTTTTCACTCTGCGCTCACTGGCTAGCGTCCCTCCCCAGGGTGCACACGCCCCCGGAAATCATCTCCCCAGGTACCCGGAACAACAGGGCAGGGCACCCAGCTGAGGCAGCGAGGCTGGGAATGGAACGCCCGCTCCCCTCAGCAGACTGCCGGGACCAGGTACGAAGGAAAAATGAAAACATCCCACTGCACAGAACAAAAGCCGCACAGCTGGCTGGCCGGTGAACCCCTCCCCAAGGCTGTTTTTCAGTTGAGGTTGTTTTTCACTTTCTCTAGGCCAAGCTCTTACTATGTTTCATTTTCATAAAGTTAGTGAAATAGCTACACTTTTATCTTGAGGAAGTCCCCACTTTTGGAGGAAAATTTGGCTCTGCCCAGTTTGGGAGCACGGGATCCAATCATTGAGAGCCACCTTACGGCGCCAGCCAATCACTGGAAGCTGTCTCACGGCTCCAGCCCCACCTCTTTGAAAACAACCCAACGGCAAGCGAGAAATCCCCAAAGGAGTCCCGTGGAGTCACACCAAGGGTACTTGCTGGTGACCCCACTGGTTTCCGCGCCCGGAGCGGTTCTCTTTCCCTTGGCTTCTGGCCAAGGGCTTTTCTTCCTGTTTTTCCAGTAAACTGCTGCTTGCTGTGTTTTCGCATTCTGTCCACTTCATTCTTAATACTGTCAGAGTCTGTGGACCTGGGAATCTGCCCCCACCCCAGTGGGGACTGAGGACTCCCTCAACACTGAGGAACATGGATGTAGCCGACCCCGGCGGAATGCGGGGGAAAGGAGCCGTCCCGGGAGCCGGGTCCGCTGCTTGGCAGCGCCGGGGCTGCGTTCCCATCGTGGCCTTTGCGCTGCTGGACTCGCTGATCGCGCCCCACCTCGGTGCACCACGTACGCACCCAGACCACAGCCCGCTCCCCTGGCACAAGGCAGCAGGCAATGGCCGGTTTTCGGTATGCCTGATGCTGTGGCAACCCTTCGCCACATTCCCTCAGGAGGACCCACGCCCCTCCCAGCAGCTCAGGCACTCGTCCCCTCCCCTGTCGCAGCTGGGGCCACCCTGCTCCCGTGCCTGGGCCGCTGCGAGGGCGTCCTCTGAGCAAGTCTCCGCATTGCAGGCCTTGCCCCCTGCCGCAGGGTCCGCTGTCCGAAGGCTCCACTGGGTTCCACACACCGCCCCCCTCTGCCCCCCGGGCCGGCCTGAGAAGGCTGCTTCCCACACCTGGCATTCCTTCAACACAGCCGAACCAAGCTGCCACGGGAGGCCTTCATCTAAACCCCGCTGTCATCTTTATTACAACTTCTCCCCGGTGTGTCCAAAAAGAGCCGAGGCCTCCTGGTTTTCTCACTTGGGCCCCTCAAGCACTGGTCTCCTCTGCCAAGGGAATGCGCCTGCACAACTCAGAGAAGTGCGGCCTCTACAAGAGTCGCCGCTGACGGCACTGCCCCTATCCGTGGCGATCCTGAAAGGTCATCAGAACCGACCGGAACAACACCCGCTAGCGTACACGTCCATTTGGAGGAAAGGTGATTAATTTGGTGATCAAGTTCCTTTTCATACAGGCAGCAGAACACTAGACTCCCAGCAAGGCCCAGTTTCGCAGGGCAGGAAGGCACAGCCCTAGCCTCTTCCCCATTCTGGGGCTGACAGCCTCGGGTCTCTCCTATCTGATTCAGTGGAAAGCTTAACTCGAGCTCCGCTAAGTGCACCTTCTCATTAAGGAAACCTAAATGGCCCGTGATCAGGACACACAGAGCAGGTTTCAGACCTTCCTGCAGTTAAAGTGAGGGATAACTCAGTTTTTGGAAGCACATGCCAGACGACTTTGGAAAAGGCAAAACCCTCTTGGAGACTATACAGTAAAGACAACAGGGTTTCCTGGAACAAATGTACCATGTGGCTCTTGTCTGCACTTTATCCACTCTGTGGGCAACATCGAAATGATTCTGCTTTTGGCTCCAGTCATAAAAACACATTTCAAATCTCAGTGCTAACATTCTAAGATAACATCGTGCCAAAAAAAAACCCATCAAAATCGGCCTTGCCTATTAAATGAGGTCACGTACACTTCCTTTTCCCTCCAGTAAAACTAAGGGAGAATTTAAAGGAGTTTTGTTTCAAACCCAAAGTAAGAAATTAATTTTACCATGAGATGTTTCTAAATAAAATTTCTAAAAGAATGATTTAAATTCTTTCACGTCTGTAGTTCCAGCTACTTGGGAGGCCGAGGCAGGAGGATTACCAGTTCAAGATCAGCTTGGGCAACTTCACCTGGCTCATAATAAAATTTGAGAAGGGCAGAGGCTGTAGCTCAGTGGTAGGCTGCTTGCCTAGCACCAAGAGTCCCGGGCTCAGCCCCTAGCGGCTCCCCCAACAAATCCTTTAAAACTTTTTCTCAAAGAACAATTTTAATGAGATCTTGCATTTTACAGTACTGTTATATATCAATTACTCTGTTTTCTTTTCCATAATGACTTTTCATTCTTATGCTTTCCCTTTATGTCTTACGGTAAAGTACGAAAACCTTATAGTTAGGGTAGCTGCTTAATCACTACGTCTACCTTTTTCCTAATGGCAAAGGATTACGGTTTACAACATGATATATGTCTTTTTTTTTTTTTTAAAGACATTCTTTCTGTAACAGAAGCATGCAGGAAGACGCTAGGAAGACGCCCAGGAACAGCACCCAGATCGCGGGAGGCGACTACCCTGTGACACTGGCGCCTAGTGTGTGTTTCTGTATCCTGCAGCGCCCCCCACTGCCAGCATCCGACAACCAACCCCAAAGCTGTTCAGTAAGAGCACAAACCATCTAGATGCAAGGACAAAGCAGGAGCTACAGAAACAGACATGCTTAACTTAGACTCCTGACTTAGACTTGGGGCAGGTGACTTGCCTTGTTAAACTTTAGTTTCCTAATCCACAGACACTTGGGAGGCCAATGCTCACCTATACACTCCTGACTGCTGCCCTTCTAGAAACGGGTGTTACGTTGTAAAGAGTAGGTGAAATATCAAAGTATCTGCAAATGATTATCAGTGAGTGCTTCATGGACAAATGGAAGAAGTGGAATAACTGACTGGGGCCATCAACTTCCCTCCCCACATCTGAGTACCCTCCCAAAGAGCCCAGGGAGCATGGCAGCTACAGAAGGGCGACTTGCTCCCACTGTGGCAGACAAATTCACAAAACAAGACAATGGCTCACTGAGCTGGGTTTGGGGCGGGATGAGAAAACTGTGAGTTAGGAACCAAGAAGTGGCTGTAAACAAGACTGATTTTTTTGTTTGTTTTTGTTTTTTTGAGAAGGGGTCTTGCCCTGATATCCCGGCTGGTCCTGAACTCACTATGGAGCCCAGGCTAGCCCTGAACTCAAAATGAGACTTAATTTCTGGGGTGTTTCTCTATCATGGGCGGGCCTGAATGAAAGAGTGACGGCAACAGGCTGAGGCCCGCGGTGAGATCTGGGACTGAGCCACTGTGGGTCTTTCAGGTGCTATACTTTGAACTCCCATAAAGCCAGGACATATGGACTGATTCACTGCATTCATCTGAGCGAAGAACCAACTGATACAAGGTATTATTTTTATTTCCACCGTAGTCTAAGAAATCTGAAGACTAGAGAGGTGAAGATTTCTCAGTGGTGGGCCAGAGAAATGGCACAGCAGTTAAAGCACTTGCTTAGCAAGTAACAGGCCCTGAGTTCAATTGCCCAGCACCATATAAAACTGGGCACTGTGGTGCATGCCTGCAATCCCAGCACTCAGGAAGTTGAGGCAGGAGGATTGCCATGAGTCCAAGGCCAGCCTGGGCTACATAGTAAGTTCAGGATCAGCCTGGGCTAAACAGCCAGACCCTGTCTCAAAAAGAAAAAAGAAAGAAAAAAGAAAGAAAGAAAGAAAGAAAGAAAGAAAGAAAGAAAGAAAAAAGAAAAGAAAAGGAAAAAATCTCAGTTGCTGTTACAGGAATGTTTTTCTCTAAGCAGAACCTATATTCTCCATTTTCCAGTTAAGGTTCCCTTACCACAGCACAATAGCCCCAGGCAAAGGACAGCCTGCAGAGGAGACACTCTCAAAGAAAATCCCTGTGAAGGCCTAGGAATCTGAACAGCAGCCATCATCTTTAGGCATGACTCCACAGTCCCGGGGAATGTTTTTCTCTTATCTTTGATCCTTGATGACCCCTCTATGCCAACTGAGAGAAGGACCCAGGAAATGTCTTATCTTTCCAATTAACCTTATTACATATACTTTATAATTAGAAAACATAATTAGAGCAGAACCTAATTTAACATTTTTATTTAAGCATGGGAGGCAGTGTTAGGGGAAATAAAGAGGAAGGGACTGACTGGTACCTTGCATGGGGCCACTGGAACATCCTGTTCTGCCCTGCCTTTGAAGCCTGTCCCTGACAGTAGTTCTGTGGTAAAGCACTTGCCTAGCATGCCCAAAGCCCTGAGTTCAATTCCCAGAACTGCAAAAATAAATGGGTAAGTAAACTTTCAAACAAGAAGTATTATTTAGTTCATTGTAGATAATTAAAAAACAATCTATCTTTTGTCTTAAAAAATCAATACAGTATTTTAAAAATACCACATCAAAGTACAAGAACACTGTAAGTAATCAGCACATAAGAGTGGCCAAAGGGCTCCATGGTTGTTCCCATTTTGGGATCCTCCAGGTATTCTTGTCCAAATGACATCTGGCCCCTCTGGCATAGCTGGCCCAGAATCTGCTTCCACCAACACAATATGGCAAAGAATAGAATGTCACTTCTGTGATCATGTAACACACACAACTGTCTTGCAATGGCTGTCTTGCAAGGAGATTCCCCTGCTGGTTGGTTTTGAGGAATCAAGTGGTCATACTGAGAAGACCCAATGAGCAACAAGCTAAGGGTGTCCACTGGAAACTCCAGAAACAGAGGCTCTGAGTTTGACAACACACACAGGTCACTGTAGCTAACGACTATATAAGCGAGAAAGTAGATCCATTAGTCCCCAAGTCAGAGGTTCCTAACCAACCTTCTTGATACCAGTGGCTGGTTTAGTTGAACACCATTTTCCCAAGGTCGGGGAGAGGGAGATGGAGGGAGCACCTGGTATCCAAAGGGTTGCTGGGTACCTCTGAAATGGCAAGTGGCGAGCAGCAAGCACGAGAGGAGCAGGGAGCAAGATCCACATCTTGTCAGATCCACAACAGCATTAGAACCTAATACAAGGGTGTGCACAGGAGACAGAGCTTCGCTACTCACGCCACTGCGGTCCAGCCCTTCCAGGCCAGGGACAGGAATCTGTCTGTGGCCCAGGGTCTGGGCACTCCTGCCCTAAGTGATGTAGGCACTTTTAGCGGCAAACTCCTACATTAACACACCATCAAAGTGTTTCAAAGTGATTTCGTTATTTCAGACTAGTAACCTTTTGTCCATGTCTTCCGTCATCTATGCTTTCTCAACATTAGGATGGCACAGGGGCAAATAACTGAGAGACCTGTCTTTAGCAACAGAAACTGCCACTCTGGCTTCACCACTCTAGCCCTGATATAGCCTCACCATGCCTGGGTGTTTTCAAAAATACCTAACCATAGTTATTCAAGCCCGCAGAGTATTTCTTTTTTTAAGAGTGCCATTCCTATACTGTAGACATTTCCTCTAGGAGTGGGATGCCACTAAAAAGACTGCAAGGCATGTGTGGGGATTAGACCCTTCCATGACTTTCTAAAGACTACAAAGCCACGTCTAGTCTTTGGACTTTGTCATATACAGCCCTAAAATTCTGACCTCATCTACCTGTGTATCCATGTCCTTTGTTGCTCACTCATCAACATCTTATGCCCACCTTTCCCCCTCACAGCCTTTATACAGGCCCTTCTCTCTCATTTTTATGTAATTAAATCCAACTTGTTCCTCGCAAACCATTCACATCTTACTCTAAATATTCACCAGTGTATTAAGATTCAATTTGAGGGTCTTCCAGTCAAGATGGTTACTGAGTAACAGCACTGCACAATGTCTCCTCATCAACTCACTTAAAAAATCAAGAAGAAAGCTAGAAAAAGTGTGCTTGGTGTAGCTAGGAAAGAGAGGAGCAACCCCCAAAACTGAAAGGTGACCAGCAGGAGGACGGAGACTCTGAAGGACCATCGAAACCAGAGGAGAAAAAAAAAATCTCCGCAGTTAAGGAAAGGGCCGCAGCCGGCTCTAAACGGCAGGCAGCTGCGGACGGAGGAAAGCACGCAGGGACCTGAACATCGGACAGAGGGGAGCTGGGAGAGAATGGAGCTGGGAGAGAACAGAACACACAACGGGAGAGGAGGCTGCGGGCGGGTCTGAAATCCTGAAGTCACATCAGATGAGGAGGAAAACAGCCAACTTGGCATGGCCCCAAGCTGCCGGCATCCACAGATCACAAACAAGGTCCGGAGGCCAGAACCTCAGCCTGAGGTAAGCACGGACCGGAGAGTGGGAATTATTGGCTGCGGGCAGCCCCAGCCTCAGAAGCACCAACCTGCGGGTGTGTGTACTACAAACAAAGCGAGGGCTCCCCCTAGAAAAGGCCCCAGGACCCCAGATCAGAAACAGGGCTCAACAGCCATCACAGGCAGTGACGTCAGCAGGAGCCATTTTCTTCTCTGCACACCAGAGACAGTCAGAGGTAGCAGAACCATGGGGTAACGTGGTAACAAATCTTATACAAAAAGATCTGACTCCCCAGGGGATGGTACAAGGGGTGCTGAAATTGCAGAACTCAAAAAAAAAAAAACAGATGGGCATGAGTGACGGTGACTTCTGGGCCCAGACAGCCAGTGAAATAAAGCAGGAATTAAAGCAGGAATTATTAAAGCAGGAAGCAAACCAGGAAACAAACCAGGAAATAAAACAGACAGAGCAACAGCTACAACATTTAGCTAAGCAAAAAGCAAGCCTTGAAAAGAAATTAGAGGAGACCAAAGAAGAAATGGGGAAGCATGGTTACAAATCTCCTACAAAAAGACCTGAAACCCCAGGAGATGACATCAGGGTAAATAAGCATGAATATGGCAAAAATGATGGCAACTTCTGGGCCCAGAAATTCAATGAATTAAAGCAGGAATTAAAGCAAGAAATAAAACAGACAGCAGAAGAGCTACACCAGTACACAGATAAGCAAAAAGCAAGCTTTGAAAAGCAACTAGAGGAGACCAGAGAAGAAATATACCAGAAGATAATGAAAACAAAAGAAGAAAATAGAGAAGAACACAACAGAGATATAGAAAAATTAAATGCAGATATTCAGGAAATGAAAAACACACAGGTAATAATAAGCAACCACTTTAAACAACTTCAGAATAAAACATCAGACCTAGAAAATCAAGTGACTAAGCTGCAAAATACAGGGCATGAAGAACACAAAGCAAATAAAGAAAGCGAGTCATTACAACGGCTGATAGACAATTCAATGAGAAACAACCTCAGAATTATGGGAATCGAGAAGACTGAGGACAAAACAAAAGGCTTAAAGGACATGTTTAATGAAATAATGGAAGAAAATTTTCCAAATCTAAGAAAAGAAATGAACATAGAACTATTGCAGGCATATAGAACACCAAACAACTTTGATCAGAAGAGATCCTCATCACAACACATCATAATTAAAATTCTAGAAACCCAACACAAAAAGAAAATACTAAAAGCAGTAAGAGAAAAACAGAAGGTGACCTACAAAGAAAAGCCCATCAGGATAATGGCAGATTTTTCAATCCAAACTCTAAAAGCAAGGAGATCTTGAAGCAATGTCATCCAAGCACTAAAAGAACATAAATGCCAACCAAGACTTGATATATCCAGCAAAATTATCTTTTAATTTTAAGGGAGAACTTAAAACTTTCCGTGACAGAGACAGCTTAAAGGAATTTGCAGCCACTGAACCAATATTACAGAAAATACTTAAAGGAAACCTAGAAAGTGAAAGGGAGACCAGCGGCACCAATGACCCCAGAGAAGAAGCGACAACAGCTAGAGGAGAATGAGCTGAGAAAAAAGTATGTTGGTAATTAGTGAAATATGAGTAAATAAGATATGAAAGTTAAGGAATTCTGAAATAACTAAATTTGCCTTCATGTCTGTCACTTTATTTATGTGGTATAGACTTGACTTCATTTAATGTAGCAATGTGATATAACTTTAACTTTGTATTGTTGTAGCAATTCGCTTATCAGGTCACTACAGAAAGTTTATCCTAAGGAAACTGATTGATGTAAAGATAACCTTGTGAATGTACAAATATGCACCTTCCAGTATTCAGCTAAGGCAATTGAATTTTATGTATTTATTTTTTCTCTTTCCCAAATTAACTAGTCTTTTGAACTACATGCTTATAGTTATTTTCTAATGGGAGCTGGTGGGTAAGGCCAGGTGTAACAATAACAACAAAGATATAGGAAAATATGGAAAAAAAACCTTCTGGTGAATATTCCAATAAAGGGATTGGTTGGATTCAGAGAAGAGATATCAAGACCTAACTACTGTGAACCCATTAGGGGAATAGAAAGCTGAGGTAGAGTGGTGACTTAAGTGAAATGACTTAAGTGCAGAAGATTAATATGTTAAGCACCGTTTGGTTTCTTGGACTTGGAAAACCCAGAATACAGACATACTTTGGAACCATACGAAGTGATAGCCGGAGCTGAGGGAAGGGACAGGGAGGGGTTGGGAGGGTAGAAAATGGGAAGGGATTGTAAAGTCGATGTGATACATAGATGTACGAAACACCCAAATTCATTGTAAATACTATGTATTACATCTGTATATTAATAAAAATAGTGGGGGAAAAAAGATTCAACTTGAATTTTGCTTCAAACTTGAGTGCTGGATGAAATAACACATCCACCCCAGAGTATCTCTGGGACATTCCTATGGTCACTTCCTTTTTATTATTGGTATAGTACACTTATGTCCCTTATGATTAGCCACAATGCAGTAATTACTATGTTGATCTCTGAAATATTTCCATTAAAATATCTGTTACAGAAATAAAGCAATCCATTCTGGGACACTCTCCCATTTTTGTAGTGAGCTGTACTCTCCTGTTGGCCCATCAACAACTGAATTGCAAATGCTCTCAGCTGATAAGAATGTGCACTGCACAGTAAGATGAGGCTACTTTGCAATATGTTATTAATTTTGTGGAAATCTCTTTTGTCTGATTACTTTGTTCTCGGGAAACTAGGTTTAGCCCATCATGACTGATAAAGTGTTTGCAGGTATAGTAATGAACATGCCACAGAAAAGAAAATCAGGGTGGCTGTTAAAAATGCAAACTTGACAGTAACCCTAGGTTAATTAATTTATGTGGAAATGGTTGAAAAAACAGAGACCAACAGGCAATTACAGATTAATGAAAGGATGAACTTCTGATGTTACTGAAGTTCACTGCCACCTGGGAATGCCAACCAATACCTTGAGGGACAACAGTTGGCAAAAATCATGACCAAAAACTTATCATGCATGCTACTGTGTCTGGTGGATAGATAAGGCCCTATCAAGGCACGGTGCTTTGCCTACATTCCTTTGGGAACTAAGCTTATGGACCACTGGTGGATTGATAATGAAGAACCCTCCCAAATCCAGAAATGCATCCCTCATGTGAGAAGTAATGTGTGGGAGTGATGTCAGTAAGCTGATAGTAGGAGACTTGCTCATGTATCCTCACAACACCCACTCATCGACGGAAGTCTCCTTGTGGGTGCCTCAGGGTTCAAGTAGGTCACTGTGAACCCTAAGACCTACAAGAATCATCTGGAAACTTCAGACTCACCTCTGGGTAATTGACCCACTGATCATGCTCCTGTGCACGCACCCAGAAATCGTTGCCATCCCCAAAGTGCATGACTACACCCCGTTTGGCCTTGAACTTGCAAACAAACTAATGTGCCTTAAGTGTCTAAAAAGAACTGAGCACTTTACTGCCAGCATAAAGCAGCTTCTCTGCCCATCAACACTGGTCTTGACATTGGACCTGAAAGTTGCCCAGTGTCCCAGTTCTAGCACCCTCATCTGTGGTTCCAACTTAGTACCTCCAGCCTGAGTGTTACCCATCTATCAGAGCCCCTGTGAGAAGCTTGCCTGCTTCCATCCCGTAACAGTTCCTAAGGGTGCATGGTCTCAGCTCCAGGCCCTCTTACTGCAGTTGGAGCCCACTGTAGTATGTGCAAGGAAGAGTATGTGTTTGGGCTCACTGGCCTCTCACATTGCATCCTTAAGAGGATCCAGTCTTGGCTCCATGCCCTCATGCTACAGTCTAGGAACAATCCTGTTCACCTCTGCAGGGAATAGATGGGATATACACTTCTCTTTGGGTCTCTAAGGCTGGCTCAGCAGCCTTTATCCTATAGCTGATCCTAAGGGGTAACATCTTAGCTCTAGTGCTTCATGGTGCACTCAGGAAACTATCACATGGTCAGCAAAGCTGTTACAAAAATATAGACCCACTGGGCTGCTAGGGTAAGCTCACCAGGCTCCACCTGTAGAAGATTCTGATGGGGCCCAGACTTGACTTCAGTTTTTCTGCCCACACTCCAAGTTCACTAGTGGCATTCAGGGAACTATTAGGCAAACCAATATAGGTCACTAGGACAGGCTTCCTGGCTGGTGAGCTTTCTCACACAGCACAAGTACCCCCCTTGCATTTTCCCAGGATAAGATGGGCCAAGGTATCAAACCAACCTCAGAGCCTTTACAATTCACATAATAAGCTTGGTCTTAATGTACTCTTCACTATCAAACAGCTGCAGTGGTTATGGTCTTAAGGAACAAAAGTCAGTCCACTTGGAAATTCTCGACAGGCCTACTGAGGGCAGACGGGTAGCAGATTGTAAAGACTGCACTAAATATCTAATTGTTCAGTGAGAAAAATATCAGTACACATCCACATCACCCAGAACAAACAGGGGAAATGATCTCACCAAGCCCATGAAATGGAGATGTGTAGTGTGCCAAATAACTAAAAGTACCTGAGATTTAAGGATGTGCAACTGACTACAAAAGGCAGAATAACAGTTCAGAAATTTATCACAGAAATTAGAGATTTGTTACTAAAATAAGGAAATCCTTAAGAAAAATACAATAAACAAAATGAAAAATGAAATACAAAGCACCAACAGTAGCATTGAACAGCACCCCCCCCCCCACACACACACACACAACTTCCCAAAAAGTCTCTGAATTCAAAGACAGGTTATTTGAAAATAATAGGAAGAAAGCAAAAGAAGTCAAAACATGTAAAGACAGACAGACATGAGGCTTAAGTGGATAAACTATGCTACAAACCAAGAATTAAGACATACTACTAGAAAAAGTAACAGTAAAAGAGAATAAGGAATATACAAAAGGACTACACTTTGCCAAAAAAACAAAAAGAAATTAGCTCATACCAATCAATAATTCTCTTGAATTTAAATCAATTAAATTTTCCACAGGAGAATAGACTATGTATTAGTGGGGTTGGGCACAGTGGCTGATAATAAAACAAAAAGCTGCCCCATTCTACTATCTATAAAAAATATACTGAGTAAATTTACCAAATAAAACAGAAGAGGACATACAGAAAGGAATGCCATCTTATATACACTCAGACTGAAACATGATTAAAGTATACAAATCAGCCCAAAAGATTTAAAAATCCATAGCAATCTTCATCAAAATACATAAACAGTAAAAATAATAATTACGATTTAGATCTGAAATGTCCCTTGAAACCATCATATTTGGAGGTAATTCAATCAAGAGTCGATTGGTGTTAATCTACTCTTTCTTTCTGTGAGTTTAAGTGGTGCAGCCTAGTTTAGAGATACAGATTACTGTGATGCAATTATTGAGAGTGTGGATCACTGAGGGGGTAGCCTGGAAGGATATTCTTAAGCTCTTGAAACTGTGAGCTAAGATGAGCCTTTCGCTTAAAAGCTGTGGCTGTCAAGTATGGTGCTATAGGCGTGAAAATGTAAGGCAACCCTATAAGTCAAA
This sequence comes from Ctenodactylus gundi, assembly GCA_004027205.1. NCBI lineage: Eukaryota > Metazoa > Chordata > Mammalia > Rodentia > Ctenodactylidae > Ctenodactylus > Ctenodactylus gundi. The sequence goes on along the minus strand of PVKB01006167.1, from coordinate 50,017 downwards.
TAGAACCACAGAAGATTCCAAATAGTACGAGAAATTTTGGCAAAAATAACAAAGCTAAAGCTGCATGACACCTGACCTCAAAACATATTAAAAAGCATATTAACTAAAAAAAGCATGGAACAATTGTAACAACTTGTGGAGAATGCAGGCTGGCCACAAGCATATCTGGTGCATGTCCGGGACACTCAGACCTAGCACTCCCGATCACATTTCCGTTTGAGGCCTACCTCACGGACCTACGTCCTGTGATACTGACCAATCCTCCCTGGCCTTGTAGCACTTCCTGCTTGTCCTCCTTTCTCCTCTCCTTATTTGGTAAAAGCTTAGTCTAAATCTCTCTGATTGGGTATTTCATACCCGTCCACATGCATGACTGTATTTCAGTCCAGTCACTTCCTGATTAAGGTGGCCGGCCTTATCGAAACAAGTCGCCAGGGTGTGCTTATTCGCCGTTCAACCCTCCTCATTTAAGAGAATACTAATCACCCAGAAATAAATCCGTTCATCTATAGCCAAATGGTCACAGACAAAAGCATAAAAATAAACCTGAAGAAGTCTCTTCAATAAAGGGTGCTGGAAAAACTGAATATCCGTAGGCAAAAGAAGCATACTCAACCTCTATCTTACCATACCAAAAACACAGCAACAAAAGAAAAAGCAGGCAAACAAGATCAAAGTAAGAAGATTCTGGCCAGCAAAGGAAAAAACAAAACATCAAGAGTGAGTTGCTGACCCTTCAGAATGGGAGAAAGTATCTGTCAATCTGTCATCCAACGAAAGATTAATTCCCAAAATATAAAAGAAATTCAACAGCAAAAAAACCCTTAAAAATCCACTTATAAAATGGGCAAATGATCTAAATAAACATTTCTCAAAGTGGGGTTTGTGTCTGTGGTATTGTGGGATGAATTTATCACCTTCATACCGAGTTACACCCAATTTTTATTTTTCATTTTGAGACAGGGTCTCAGTAAGTCCCTAACTGCCCAGGCTGGGCTCCAACTTGTGAATTTCCTGCTTTAGCCTTCCATTGTGCTGAAATTAAGGCCTGTGCCATCAGCGAAAACAGGATATGTTAATTGTTCATTAAGTGTATAAAAAATTTGCCATCACTAACTATCAGGAAAGTGCAGTCAAGACCATAGTGAGATATCAATTCACCCAGTTACAATGGCTATTATTGAGTTAAAAAAAATGTTGGTGAGGATACAAAGAGGAAGTTTCATACATTGTTAGTGGAAATATAAATTACTATAGCCATTATAGAAAACAGTATGGAGATTCCTAAAAATAAAAACTATAAATATAGGACGTCCCAATATTTAATTTTTCCTATGTATGATGACTTTTGAGACAACCTGTACATTAAATTTAATGCTTGCACAGTTTTTCTCTTAACATTGTTTTGTTCTTTCTTATTTGAGGCAACGTCTCTCTCTGTAGTCCAGGCTGGTCCTGAACTCACTATGGAGCCCAGACTGGCCTAAAATTCACAGCAATTCTCCTGCCTCAGCCTCCTAAGTGCTGGTATTATAGGCATGCACCACCACACCCAGCTACTGTATGATATAAGGATTCAGAACCCAGGGCCTCACGCATCCTGGGCAAGCACTCTTATCACTGAGATATGCTCCTAGCCCCTTATAACATTAGTTTTACTTCAAATTATATGGCAAATTAATTCTGAGAAAACAATTTTTACATTTTATTTTAGATACGTAGTATGTGTATGACAACTCTGGAACACTCTGTAAACCTACCCTATGACTGAACAATTCCACCATTAGACATACACAACTGAAATGAAATCATTATGTCAAAGAGACATCTGACACACACATTTATTGTGGCACTATTTGCTACAGCAAAGATATAGAATCAACTAAGGTGTCCACTGATGGATGAAAGCATAAGGAAAACAGAATACAAACACTATAGAAAAATATTCAACCATAAAAAGAACGAAATTCTATCATTTTCAACCAGACACAGAAAGACAAATTCTATATATTCTTATGTATACATAGAAGCTAATGCAGACCTCAGTGGAGTAGTGGTTACTGGAACCAGCAAAAGGTGTGTATTAGAGCAGAAAAAGATGGTTAAAAGATACAGGGGACAGTTGGATAGGAGAAGTGTCTTCTCATTTACAGTGAGATAACTATGGTTAACAACAGATTTAAAAAAAAAAACTAGGAAGAGAATGTTTTCAATGTTTCCAACCCAAAGAATATACTCCTATGTCCAAGGTGAAGGATATACAAATTACTCTGACCTACTGAACAATGCAAATATGTACTGAAATGCTATGTTATACCTCAGAAATATAGTATTTGTCACTTAAAAATATTACAAAAGTTGTTCTGCATTGCTTATCAGTGAAATGCAAACAAAACCATGGTGAATTATTAACTTACTTCAGTTAAAGTGGTTATAATCAAGACGGCAAAAAAAAAAAAAAAAACGGCTAAGAAGTAGTTGATAGGAATGTAAACTAGTATAGTCATTATCAAAAACAGAATGGAGGGCTGGAGGAATGGCACAGTGGTTAAAGCACTTGCCTAGAAGGCACAAAGTCCTGAGTTCAGTTCCCCAACACAACATGCACTGAGCATGGTGGCGCATCCCTGTAATCCCAGCACTCAGAAGGGGAAGGCAGGAGGATTGCTGTGAGTTCAAGGGTAGCCTGGGTTCCACAGTGGGGGGAAAAAAAACAGTATGGAGGTTCCTCAGACAATTAGAAATAGAACCACCATATGATCCGGCCAATCCCAAACAGGGTGCTGTGACTGAACTGAAGAGATATGAGAGAGACATCGGCACTCACGTTAATTGTAGTACTAGTCCCAAGAGTCAAGAAGTAGAATCGATGTGACAAATGGTGCGTGAATGGATAAAAGAAATTGGAGATTTTACCTACCTACCTACCTACTTATCTATGGTAGTTTGGATCTGGAGTGCCCCCCAAAAGCCTCATGTCCCTATGGATACTGTGTAGGGTTGAGAGATGGGGCCTGGCTGGAAGGGGCATGCGACTGGGATTAACCTGGAGGGACGTGTGCTGGTGCTGTCCTTCCTCCCAGTCTCTCTGTACCACCATGCTGTGAGGATCTCTCCCGCTGGAGCTCTGGCTCTGGCCCTCTCACCATTCCAACCCTGCCATGTGCTTCTACCACTTTCCAGCTGCCCACCTGTGAGTGGGCTGTGACCTTCTGAAATTGTGAGCTAAAATAAATCTTTCCTCCCTGATGGCCTGGAGGGGCATGAGAGGAGAAAGAGGAACACGCAAGTTCCTCAAATGACTTCAGGGAAAACAAACTCAAGGAAACAAGACTTAACTAAAAGTCAGCTGACAACAACGCCACCAGCCTGGCTACCCCAATCAGCTTCCGCAGTGATCCCACATACTTGGCAATCCATATAAAAACCCCATAGCTCTTTCCTTTCTTTGGGTCCATGAACCGTGCCTGGGAGCTCCTTTAGTAAAGGTGACCCAGATCTTTGTTTCTGCCTGGCCTTTATATTCTTGGACAGCAAAACCTTTCACTCCCTAAGTTGTGGATGTTAGGTATTGAGTCACAGCAATGAAAAAGTAACAAACACAGAAACTGGTACCAGAGAAGTGGGGTTGTTGCTGTGTTTTACCTGACCATGTGATTTGGAAGCTTTTGAACCCGTTTGCCAGAGAAGTTCAAAAAGGTTTGAGCATGCTGGCTGGAGGGAGACGCCATAGTGTGCTCTGAGCCATGCTTCATGGGAGATTCTGGTCGGCACGTAGAAGACCAAAATGTTGATAGAAATGTAGACTGGAAAGGCCAGGCTCAAGAAGTTTCAGGGGAGGAGGAGGAGGTCTGTATCAGCAAGTGAGCTACGCTCTGGCAAAAAGTTTGTCAGCATTTTGCCCTTGTCCAGAGACTGCCTCTAACTGAAATTGCTTACTCTAGTGAAGGAAATCTCAAGACAGACTGATGTTTAAACAGTTACATGGCTGTTGTTGGCCAGCTCTGAGGCAGAAGGCAAGGTAAAATGGCAGAGAAAAATCATATAGGTTTGCAGTGCCAGGCCCAAATGGCCTGCCGTGCTGGGGCCGAAGAGCACAGGGAAGTTAAAGAAATTAGCATTAAAAAGAAGCACCATCTGGGCTATAGGAATGATGCCTGGAAGGCATTTCCAAAGTCAGCAGGCCCCTCCCCTCACCAGCTCAGGGGTGGAGGGCAAAAGACTTTGCTCTGAGAAGTGTACTGCAGGGCCAAAGGGAAAAATGTCTTTTAGGGTTCAGGTGCCTGGAGTGCAGCCCTCTAAGAACTCGGAGACTTCTACAGCATTTGACCAGGCAACTGCTCTGCCAGTGGCAGACCTTGGTGATGTCCACGCGGTCCTGGCTTTACAGGCTTGCAGAGAGCTGGAGTTGTGGGTTCATGGAGGCTCCCCCAGATTTCAGAGGAAGGCCTTGGAGGCCAGGCAGTGCGGCCCTGGGAGGGCGGTGCGTGAAGTTGTAAAGGAGAAGGCCAAGTGCAGTGGAGAGCCCAGGAATCCGGAGAAGCTGGGAGCACGAATCAAGGGCTGAGAAAAGCTGCGGGCTGTGAGCGGGCAACGACGGGCAGTGCTGCAGGAGCGGGCCACCCCAAGCCTTTTCGAGTTCATATAGCTTGTTCCTATCTTGCCGTAGTTTACCTTGGACATGGGACTATAGGATTTAACACTTGCCCTGCTGCCCTTAGAAATTGTTTTGTTCTTGTTGCCTTTTGCCCTCCCTTTTGGAATGGGAATGTTTACCCTGTGCCATTGTATTTTGGAAGGGCTTAATTCTAGTTTTAGCAGGAGCTCACAGCTGAGTTTGCCTTGAGTCTCAGAGGAGACACTGGACTTGGACTTTTTAGCAGTGCCGGAACTATTGGGACTTTAGCAACTTGTAGTAAAGGACAATTACATTTTGCTTAAGGAGGTAGCCATGAGTCTTTTGGAGATCAAGGGGGTGGAATGTGGTGGTTTGGATCTGGGGTGTCCCCAAAAAGTTTCAAATTCCTATGGAAGGACACCATGGACACCGTGTAGTGTTTGGAGGTGGGGCCTGGTTAGGAGGCAGGTGCTAGGGCTTGACCTGGAGGGGCGTGGGCTGGTTCCACCGTTCCTCCCAGTCTCTCCCTGTACCACCATGTGGTGAGGGTCTCTGCCCTGGAGCTCTGCCTCTGGCTCTGCCCCCGCTCCAGCCCTGCCATGGGCTTCCATCATTTTCCAGCTGCCCACCTGTGAGTGGACTGTGACCTTCTGAAAATACAAGGTACAATAAATCTTTCCTCCCTAAGTTGTGGATGTCAGGTTTTGAGTCACAGCAAAAAAACTAACACACTATTTACATATGTGTATGTGTGTGTGTGTGTGTGTGTGTGTGTGTGTGTGTATAATCTCACACACATATACAGTGGACTATAAATAGAATTCTGTAATCTGCAACAATGTAAGAGGAATTAAAGGACATCATGTTAAACACAGCAAGACAAGCAGAGAAAGACAACTATTGCATGTTCTCATTTACATGTTACATGTTGAAGCTTACAAAAAGTTGATTCCATGCAGTAGGGAATAGAATAATTGGACAACAAGTACTATAATATAGTTATAATACAATACTAGTCCATGGCCTTGAAAGGACTGGGCCAACTGGACAGATGAGGTGAGTGGCCAGCAGGTGAGTGAGAAGCTCTGCCTGTCAGCCTCTCCTGTTCAATTCTAATGCTGCTGCTGCTGATCTGACAGAAGACAGAAACTCACCCCATGTTCCCCACTTCTCTCCTGCTGTAACTCGCCATTTCAAAGCTATCCTCCAACAACCTACTGTGTAATAAGTATCCCACTTCCTTGGGAGAATGGTCATCAACTAACTTGGTCCCTGCTGTTAAAAAGGTTGGGTACCACTGGTTTACAGCACTGTAGTTTGCAATTATGTACTTTACACCAGAAGAGAGACATTCTAAGGCTTCTAACACAAAGGAATACTACTGAAAATGGTAATTGATATGATTTGATATACATGTATTGAATATATTGTACTCCATAAGTTTATACAATTTAAAATAATTTTGAAAGAAGAAATATCCATAGTTTTTTAATTTCTAATTTGTTTCATCTCCCTTTATAAAATTATAAATGTCTTAGATCTGTTCTTGGTTCACATACTGTTTTGAATAGAGTAGACACTCAGTGTTCTTTGAACAACTGAATTCTACTAAAGTACTTGGACTAGAATGAGTTTCTTGTTATTGGTATGGCAGGTGTTCACAGTTTTCTTTAAAAGCTTTCTCCTGCTGGGCATTGTGGCACAGACCTGTGATCTCAGTACACTGGGAGGCTGTCTTAGTTACTTTTTCATTGCTGTGACTCAATACCCGACACCCACAAACTTAGGAAAGGAAAGGTTTATTTTAGCTCACAGTTTCAGAAGGTCACAGTCCATTCAGGGGTGACCGGCAACAATCGAAGTACATGGCAGATAGAGAGGTGGCGGCAGCTTCCCCGGACATCACAAACAGGAAGACAAGCTGAGGCTAGTTGAGACTGGTCCCAGTCCTCCAGGAAGGCAGGTGCAGCTTATGTATCCTTTCAGGTCTCCGCCCAGTAACCAGTCCCTCCTGCATCCAGGTGTGGCCACTACACACCGTTAATCCTAACTCACACGGCTTTAGTCTTAACTGTAATCCACCCCTCCAGACTAGACCCCAATCCACCAACATCACATGGTTCCATAGACAATCCTTAACATTAAGATACATGAGACTTTTGGGGGACACTCCAGATCCTAACCACAACAGAGGCTGAGGCAAAAGTATCACAAGTTTAAGCCCTATATGGGCAACTTAGTGACTGAGTCCCTGTCTCAAAAAACAAACAAAAAAGAGCTGGAGATGCAGCTCAGTACAAAAGACCTGGGTTTAATCATCAGTATTGGGGGTGAGGGTAGGGGAGCTTTCTCTTACTTCATCACAGTAATTCCACAGCTCCTTGTATTATAACTACTTCACAACACAACACATATATTTATATATTTGTCTTCTTCATTGGTCAAGAATCTGAAGCATCCCTGATCTATTGGAGTATAGCATTACTATAAACTATTTAATCATTTTCCTTGGGTAGGTATAACCACAGAGCAGATGACTGAAGCAGAAATTTCTTTCCTCACAGTTCTGAAGTCAAGGATTCCAAGATCAAAGCATAAGCAGGGTTGGTCCCTTCTGCAGACTCTGGGGAGTCCTTTGCTCTAGGGCTCTATCCTCAGCTTGAGAAGAGTTTTGTTCCTGTGTCTTCACATTCTCTTCCCTCTTCGAGTGTTTGTGTCCAAATTCCTCTTTTTAGAAGGATATCAGGGAGAGTGGGTTAGGGCCCACACTAACAATCTCACTGTGACTGAATGACTTCAAGGACCCCACCCTCAAACACACATTCTGAGGTTATGAGAAGTAGGACTTTAATATATGGTTATGAGAGAGCACACTAACTACTTCCATGTAGTTGAGACAAAATATCCAACACCTGTACTTAAAAGGAGTAGAGGTGTGTTTTGGCTCACAGTTTTTAAAAGGTTCAATCCATGGTTGGGTGTCTCCAGAGTAGATATGGTATGGTGAAAGGGCAAAGTAAAAGAAAAGCTGTTTAACCAATGGCAGCCAGGAAGCCAAGGGAAGGGAAGAGCTGGGAATAAGATACCCAGGTCTAGGTCATGTTCTCAGGGACTTACAGTCTCTCTTGACAAGGCCCCACCTCCAAATACCACTTTTGGGGGATATTTTAGATCGAAATCATACCAGGATAAGAGAACACAACTCAGTCCACAAGGGCCACTGTCTAAAAGGTACCATTTGGAATGTGCATGTGTTTACACAAAGAGGAGGCATACATGGTCTTTTTTCTACAAAATGCATTCAGTAGAAGAACCGTGAAAAAGATCAAGCAAGCTGGGCCCCATGGGGTATGCTTATAATCCTAGCACTCTGAGAGACTGAAGCAGGAGGACTGCAAGTCCAAGCGCAGCCAGGGCAACTTAGCAACATAGCAAGACCTTCACTCAAAAATAAAAAGTGGTCTGGGGATATATAGCTCAGTGTGAAGACCCTGGGCTCAACTATCAGTACATTCCCCCCAAAAATAATCAAATCAATTTTTGTTCTGTTTCCTTTTGTGTGGTCCCACTTATTGTGCATGTGACTCTTCAGGGAGGAGACTGCTCTTCTTGAAGTTGTTTTTGCTCAATGCCCAGCACATCCCACAAAGGGCCTCAGGACCTTGAAGTCACTAACCTGAGCTGTGCACATCTATCTCAGCAACAATGAACAACCACTAGAATCAGTTAACATTAAGTTGGAATCACTTCCATTCAAAAGACTGCAGCATTAGTCTCAGCATTCCCCAGCATCATTTCACTTATTCAACAGCTCTAAGAAGCCCAATATTTGCATCCACACTTAAAATTTTCTTAAGTGACATGTAATAATTTTACATGTTAATGGATTAGTGTGATACTCTTATACATACATACATATATATATATATATATATATATATATATATATATATATATAATGTGTAATGACTAAATTGAGTAAATGACATTTCCATCTTCTTATATACTTATTTCTTGTTTCAAGCCTTCAAATTCTCCTATTTCTTAGCAAAATATATAATCGGTTGATGAAAACTGCTGTTGTCCTCTCAGGCTGTGGAACACTAGAATTTCCTGCTCCTCTCACCTACATTTTGGTACCTGCTTTTTATTTTTCTCATTCTCACTTCCCCTTCTCTTATCACTCTGTAGCAAACACTTTTCCACTCTCTTCTACCAACACTTACTGATGAAATTACAGCTGAGATTTACTAGCCAAGATTAAAGCTCATCAGACAATGGAAGCATATCATACAACAAATAGTTCCCCAAAGTGAAAGATTTCATCAAAAATGGACCATGGAAATGAACAGACACAGAAAAAGTACAAATGGCTAACATATGAGAAATAATTTTTTTTTTGAGACAAGGTCTTGCTCTGTAGCACAGGCTGGTCCTGAGCTCAGTATGGAGCCCAGGCTGGCCTTGGACTCAAGGCAATCCTTCTGCCTCAGCCTCCTGAGTGCTGGGATTACAGGCATATGCCACCAAACCCAGCTTTTGTGGTGCTAAGGAATAGAACTCAGGTACTTAGTGCTTGACGTAGCGCTTACCATTCCTCCAGCCCCAGCACACGAAAACTGTGTAGCACTTTTAGACATTAAAGAAATGCAAATCAAAATAATTTTGAGGTTCCATCTTACTCCAATAAAATAGCTATTACTAAGAACTCAAGAAACAACAATTGCTAGCAAGGCTACAGGCAAACAATTAAATTCTTCCCATTGGTGGAACTATGTATAGTGGTTGGTTCAACCACTATAGAAATCAGTATCATCATTCAAAAATAACCCTGAAAATAGCCATTTGAGCCAGGATCATCTCTTCTGGGTATCTTTCTTAAAGAATTAAGTACATATTAGAATGCAATAACACATATTCATAATAGTACATAGCTCATAATAGCTAAATCTTGGAAACAGCTGCTATGCCCATCAATAGATGGATAAAAAAAGTGATATATAATGGAATACTACTCTGCCATAAAAAGGTAAATTTGACTCATTTGTAGAGAAATGGATGTCATTATGCTTAGTGAAATAAATCAGACACAAAAGGTTAAATTTTACCCAATTTCTCCAATATAAGAAACCCAAAGTGTGTGTGTATGTATATATATGTATATATATGTATGTGTACGTATATGTATGTGTGTGTACATACATATGTGTATGTATATGTATGTGTGTGTATATATATATATAAAAGAAAAAGTGATGGTAAGAAACAAGAGGATAACTTTTGTGGAAAGAGGAAGGGAATGTGGAGAAATGGGAAAGTGGGAGAGTAGGAATAGGAAAGGGAAGTAAAAATGATTGAGATGGGATATGTACATGCACCAGTCCCTCAAACTGAGTAATTATTACGCACCACTAATAAAAATTTCGGGAGAAACTAAGACTTCTGTTTCATTTATAGAATGGAAATTTCTGTCTCCTGTGCTGCCGTGACGATCAGAAGGGATACCTGCGACCTCCCAGCACAGTGCCTAACACAAAGCAAGGGCTCCTGCTGCTGCCACCATGCCCAGTGGGCAGTGCAGCTCCAGTTTGCAAGGGAAGAACCTTCACTGCCCGTGGTGAATAGAGGCGGCGACAACCGCGTGGCCCTGGGCAGCTGGCTACATGGACGCTAGAGGAACACAAGGTCAATAATTTTTGTTTTTCCTATTTCATTTAGGAGAGGTGTAATAGGTTTATAGTTTAAAAAGAGGGCAAGAGGGGCTGGAGGGATGGCACAGCTGTTAAGGCACAACTGTTAAAGCATTTGCCTTGCAAGCACAAGGCCCTGAGTTTGATTCCTCAGCACCACATAAAGCTGGATGTGGTGGCACATGCCAATAATCCCAGCACTCAGGAGTCTGAGGCTGGTTGGTTGTCCTGAGTCCTAGGCCAGCCTCGGCTACACCGGTGAATTCAGGATTAGTGTGGGCTATACAGCAAGACCCTGTCTTAAAAAATGAAAAACAAAAGAAAGAAAGAAGAAAAAAAAAAAGGACAAGAGAAAGGTAGATTAAAAACGTCATTGGTATAATAAAGCATGATAGGAGCAGATCGGAGACCGTATTAAGAGAATAGAGGATGCTGTTAACACCAACAGGTGAAGGGTCACTTGAGCCTCCCCAACCAGAGACAGGCTAAGTACCCACAGACTGGACTTGCTTTCATTTTTCAGTTCAGCATTAGGATCTTCAGTCCACCCTGACTTCAACATTGATCTGCATGGAGATGACAGAGCAATCACATTCTTTCTTCATCTTGAGGCTAAGACTGTGTTTTCTACAGCATGAATCCCAGATCTGGAAGTCTTGCTGCGAGGAAAAGGCCCACTGGAAAGCCCAGTAGCAGCATTCACATCTAATAAACTATGTTGATCTAAACCTGAGCCAGAAACATTTTATAGCTTTTCATTAAATAGATCTGATAACTTTAAAGCTATTCTGGAGGAGTGGGAAAGGTGAGGAGAGGAGGTTATGACGATGACCTAAGACACTGTTAACAACTCCACAATTACCAAGCATCCCAAAGGGATTAGACAAAGTCAATACACTAGTCTGGCTACCACTGTGACCCAGAAAGGCAGCAACACTCTCTTCAAGGTCACCCTGGCTCCTCCCTTGGGCAGCGATCCTGGACTCGGCCGTGAAACAGTTTTTGTAATCAGGACCCTAGAGACCTTAGCAGACCTCAGAAGGCAGCTGGCTTCCTTGATAGAGGAGCTTTTCCCCCTCAGTGAAAGTGATCAGCTTGATGTGACCTTGAAACAGGAGATGCTTGCTTTTCAGCCAGAGTTACAATCACAGTATTAGTTACATCACACATACTTCCTTTTCACACTTCTCAATCTCTGGACTCCTCTGGCCCTGTATCACTTACCTGCCTCTGATTTGGCCATCCTGCCTTGATTTCAGAGATAGGCCCTATTCTAGATGCAGTGTTACTCAGTAGACGTAAAGAGAGATGGCTGCACAGCTACCACAAGGGGCTGGTGTGGAGCTGGAAAGCCACAGCAGCGTGCATGGCTCCCTAGCCCACTGCACCCAGCTCGCAGGCCAGGGCACAGGACCTGAGGTGGGAAGGCTGTGCGCCTGGCACCTTGGTACCACACTGAAGGGTATTTCTTTCTACTGTTGTTTTGTCCAGTTAAGTGGCCTAAGTGCGTTGTACTACTCTATCACAGGGTAACAGCTGTTTATGCTGCCACTACTGCAATACATGTTCAAGCTCAAAAGTCACTGAAGCATTGTCTACTGTCCTCTTCAATCTGCTTTCACGCCTACTTATCTGGTATGATTACAGCGAATTTTTCAAAACCCATCCTGTTCTAATCGCATTCATGCTAAGATTTCCCTGAAAGCAGGATTTTGCTGAAGGCAAGGAATAGGCTACTCAGTGTTATGATCTGCTAAGTGACAGTTGATTTGCTAGAACTGATGTCATAAATTATCATAACTGAGTAGCTTAAAAATTATCTCAAGAGTTCTGCACGGGAAGTCAGAAATGTAGGTGTTGGCAGGACTGTGCTTTACTGAAGGCTAGAAGGGAGAATCTTTGTCTCCTCTCCTTCTGGCGGCTGCCAGCAGTCCCAGGCACTTGTGGGCTGTGGCGCCGTCACTCTAAGTGCTGTCTCCATCATCAAATGGCTGTCTTCTGTGTCTTCTCTGGCCTTTTCTTCAGTATGACTATGTCCACATTTCTCTTCTTATAAGGACACCAGACATCTCTAATTTAGTATGGCATCATGATAATGTGACTTACTACACCCCAAAGACCCCCATTTCCAAATAAAGTTACATTCTGAGATACCAGGCAGATATGGACTTTGGACAGCATCAGTCAACTTTAGACAGTAATTGTCTTTCTGTCTAGGAGGCAGAGTGGCTGGTCAATTCACATATTCAGGCATCCCATCCCCCTTCCTTTATCAGCTAGGATGTCACTAGGCAGTGATGATGACTGAGCACTTACTCTGGACCAGGACTTCGAAGTTTTACCCGCAGGAGCTCTTGTGGTGCACAAAATACCTATAAGGTGGCATGCTCATCATCCTTGTTGACACAGGGACACAAAGCCTCTGAGGAGGGTCTGAGGACCTCCAAGTGAGTCAGCCACCTCCATGCAGTGTCCTCCACATGGATACTCTGCTGCTAGCAGGATAGGCTTCAGAGTGCCTAAAAAGTTTTGCTTTTTTGTGTATTTTGCTTTTTCTATTTTTAAAAGAAAGTAAAACTAATAACATGAATAGTATGTCAATGTCCAAATAAAAAATAATTGGAAAACAATTAACCAGGATAATTCATACCATCATGCAGCAGTGAGAAAACAAAAGCCTACGTATAGAAAAAGAAATATAGTAAAAATGTGTTTAAATTTCTCACACTCAACTCACTGAAAACTAAGTCCTAGGATACCCTAATTTTTTTTTTTTTTAGCAGAGCAATTTGCGTAGAAGGCAACAGTGGATCTCCTTTCTCCTTGACTGCTACAAAGCTCCTCTCTGCTTTCAGGAGCAGCCCAGAGGAAGCAACCACAAACACAAGCAACATGAGCATTTGGGTTGCCCTGCTGAGCAGCTATCTCTGGAGAAAACACTGTGGACATTTAGAGGAACCATGTTCCCTAACATTACTTCTTTCAGCTGCAGGGCCAGTACAGCTTCCCATCACACTCTAATGGTACTGGCACTATGGCCCTGAAGACACCCAAGCCCACTTACTATTCTCTCCACAGTATTTACTGAGGACCTTCCAAGTACGGATAAGGAAGACACAGGGAGGACACAGAGTGCGCAACAAGGACCGATGCCTCCCTTCATGGCTCACATTAAATGAAGGGACAGACGTTAGACAAATGAGCTCGTTTCAGAGCGGAAGAGACGTTACACTGATACACCAGATGGTGACTTCTAAGTGGCAGCATGTGTTGGGACAGCCGTTTCAGCTTTCTATTACCATAACAAATACCCAGGACAATAAACTTATGAAGAAAAAAAGCCTTATTTTGGCTATACTGGAGGTTTCAATCTATGGCCTCCTTATCCCCACTGCTTTTCGGTGAACAGGAAGAAAGCCCCCTGCTGGGGAGCTCACAGAGGAGTTAGCCTGCTCCTCTCACACAAGGAAGCAGAGAGGGGACTGGGTGCCACCATCTCCTACAAGGACACACCCCACCTAAAGCCTCTCACTAGAGTTTACCTGTCAACATTTCCATCATTTCCCAATAGCACAAACTGGAGACCAAGCCTCTAACATGAGCCTTCAGGGTGCACTCGAGATCTAAAGCACTGGAGCAGGTTTCACTCGGTAGCCTGGGATGGTTCTGAGCTCACTTTGTAGCCCAGGCTGGCCTTGGACTCCTGGCAATCCTCTGGCCTCAGCCTCCTGAGTGCTGGATTGACAAGCATGTGCCACCATACCTGGCTTTATGTGGTGCTAGGGAATCAAACTCAGGACCTTGCACTTGCAAGGCAAGTGCTTTATCCACTGTGCCTTTCCTCTAGCCCCAGGAGTTGACGTTTGAACTGAATTAGAAAGTGAGCCTTCATCAGGCCTCAGGAGACACTCAAATGAGCTCGCCAATCCTGCCAACTTGCCTAGACCTGGGGGCTTGGGAGAAGCGTAAGAAGAGCTCTTTTTTTTTTTTTAAGATAAAGGGAGGTAGGGGGAGGTTCTGTTGTTTGTAGTCAGTGCCCTGTTATACCTTATAACCAGTACTGATAAAGTAATGTCATCTTTGAGGACAAGTGTGAGCTAAATAAAAAGATTTATTCATAAAGACCTCCTTCTGATTGCAGAATGAATATGTGCAAATATTTGGAATTAACCATTTAATATTAAGAAACAATGCACTTCATCAAGACAACATTCTTTGGGAAGAACTTATAATTTTAAGAAGAAAACTAGGAAGGAGGAATATTTCATTGAAAGCATAGGCTATTTCTGTCATTCTTCCGTAAGTTACAGTGAACCCATCTGTGTTAAGCCTCCATGAACCCTGTGGAAGTCTTTGGATTCCAGGAAGCGGCAGGGTACAGTTCCCAAAGCGGGGTTCTTGTGGAGTTTTCTGGCCTATGTTGGGGTAAGGCAGCATGACCAGCCCATAAGCTTTCACTTTCTACCCTCCTCTTCTGTAAAAGGCTGGGTTATACATAAAGACTGTTGGGCACTCAGAAGGGATACGGATGTACGTTTTTAACAGACAAGGATGTCGGTTTTCTCAATATCCACTTCTATTGCCTCCTCGTCTCCTTTTTCAGTATAGCTTCAAAAGCCAAGTTCCATTCCTTGGTGTTCTTTGTGGCTATGGAACTAGCAGGGAATGTTATTCTGCATCTACCTTGAGGATGACTTCCAGGAGTCTCTGAGTGGGAAGTGCGCAATTTAAGGCAGTAGCTACATGCAGAAAGATGACAGCAAACACTGGAAGACTTACCTGACAGCTGCAGCACTTTGGGGTGGCCAGTCCTTAATTTTGGAAGTGCCAAAGAGTGAGAAGAATGGCAGTGATGCTTCTACTAGAAGCGTAGATGACAATCTGCAAACTTCCCTGTGACTCAGAATCCCCTGAAAATTCACTGCAACACAGATTCCTGAGTCCCATTCTCCCCCAGTTTCTCAGTCAATACAGCTGAGGTTAGGCATTTCCACCTAGCTCTCAACTGATGCTGGTGGTTGGGGACACACCTTGTGAACTCTTTTGAAGTGATATTCGTCAATGGCTGCATTATTTATAGATCACTTCTAAACTGCATGGACTTCCTGGAGATTCTGCGAATCAGTTAATACCATTTGGTAACAAAATAAAACAAAAAAAGCCTCTTCTCTGCTTAAAACAGCTTGAATGGAACCTATTATCTACAGCTAAGTCCCCAGCCCCCTGTGAGACCCTTGCCCTCATATATCACGGTCCCACCATTCTGGTAACTGGAGGTTCTCCTCTTCCCCTCGTGAGATCCCACGGGCACACTTTGTCCTTCGCTCTATTGTACACAGGAGTCACGTGACTCACACTGCCACACACGTCATCCTACCAGATGTTCCTCCAAAGCAGATATACCTAAGCACTGCACCTTCTCACCACTGTGATATTTCAGCCTTCTCAACTTTGCCAAAACTAATCAAACCCAGAATCTTCCCAGACACAGGGGGTTAGCAGCTGATACGTCAAAGGCAAAAGTGCCTTGAATTTAGTACTATAGTAACACCACAGAATAAAAAGTAAGTAAACAGACAGAAAAGACTTGGAATCTGCTAAAGGAGAACAGTCAGGTGCTGGGGCGTAGCTAGTGGCAGAGTACTTGCTTACCGTGTGAGATGTCCTGGGCTCGAGTTCCCATACCACAAAAACAAAACCATCTCAGGTGTCAAGTATCTACTTCATGTAGTTTTTAAAATTTAACTCCTTTCACTATTTGAAGTATCTTCATGTGAAATTTAAAGTAAAAATGACCTAAAAAGCTCCCTCTGTGGAGAATAAGAGTATGTATGATTGATAAAATAGAATCTAGAATCAGTTAAAAGATATTATTTACCCAATGAACCACAAGGTCTCAAAAAGACCACCAACACAATAACAGTCCCTCAGGTAAATGCCCCTTCAGACGGTTTTTAAATGTGTATCATTTATTTGATTTTAAAGCATAGCCACCTATCAAGAGAGGAGTTATGGTCTGCTGCATAAATAGGCATTTGGACAGCTTTAAAAATACATACTCTTTACATCCAAATGCCAACCACTTTTCAAACCAAGATGCGATCTAGCTCCATAGTGTCTTAAAAACTTTCCTTCTGCAAGAGCGCACCAACAGCTGATTTATTTATTTACATGAACTAGTTACTCCCTGGCCTGGATGGAGGGGGGTGGGGTCGCTGCCCATTAGGAGTGAATCAAGTTTCCAGGCACTTCAGCTGGCTCAGCGTGCCTGACCTCAGCTGCTTACCAGAATCACCTGGGGAAGGCCTAGAGTACTGACTGATTTCAGAGCCCCTCAGGGGAGTATGACACAGGCTGTGTAGAGAAACTGAACCCCAGGAAGACCAGGTGACTTCCCTCAGGCCACACAGTGAAACTGGGGGAAAACCCAGGTGTGTGGATCCTGAGTTTTCACTCCTGCTGTTCCTCTCATCCTCTTCTTTCCTTTTGAGTGGCAATTCCTATTTTCTTTAAACACGATTTCATGATTTCATTGCATCTCCATTTAAAGTACGTCAGTGTCAACAGCACATACACTACCAAACATTCAGAAACACAAAAGGAAACCCATTTTTACTCCAACGCCAGTTCAATTAGTATTTTAAAAATTATTCACAGAAATGAGTTTGTCTAGATATTTAAAAACTCTGGTCTTCCTCCTATGAAGCCTCTATAGCAACGCTTTTGTCTTAGTCTATTTTCTGTTGTTGTAACAAAAAACTGGAAGCTGGCTAACAACAAAGAAAAGAGTTCATCCTGACTCACGGTTCTGAAGTCTGAAGTTCCGATGCCCCAGCTGAAAGTGTGGAGGACTCGGTAGCCTCTGAAGACCGAGGAGCACTGGGAAGGAGAAGCAACAAGATGGAGACAGGCCACTTGATAATCCCAAGGTGAGGGTGGAGCCTCCGGACGTAGTTACCTCTTAAAGGGCCCACCACTTCTCGAAGGTGTTGGAAGGGAAAAATCACATTCAACTTACTAAGTAATAGACATCACTGAAAATGTCAGGGAATAGAAACATGCGCAGCATAGAAAATGAAAGGCCCTGAAGGTCCTCCCCACCCTAGTTTCTAGAGAAAATCGTTTTCCCAAACCTCTTCTGAAATAAGATTGTATGAGTGCACTTCTGCAGTGTGTGTGTGTGCATACTGGGACTGAACCCAGGGCCTTTGCACCAACCTACATCCCACAGTCAGGGCCTTGCTAATTCCTTAAGTCGCCTGGCCTGGGCTTAGCCTCCCAGTGTGACGATTATAGGTCTGTGCGACTGCGTCTAGCTTTTTTCTACTTCATGCCTTAAACATGTTTCCATGATGGTATATACTAATCTGTGTGATTCACAGTGTCCCACTGACTGGCTATTCCATAATGCAGTTAAACAATCTCCTACTGAATACTTAAAAATTCTTCTATCAAAATGAAACACAAATACCCAAGTAACTCCAGACTTCCTAGCTCAGACTATACCTTCTTGCTACTGAGGTGCCTCTCAGGTGCCAGCCTCCCAGTGCACACATGGTGCTTAAAGACAGCGCTGAGAGAAAGCTTATGATTGACTCCCTGGTCCTGGTTTAAAAAAAAAAAAGGAAGCTCTGAAAGAGAAACACTGACAATTCCCTTTATGTGCATGGTAACTCACAGAACAGGGAGGATGCACCTAGTCTAAAGGTTCTCCTAGAAATTCCCAACGCTGCCATAATTCAAAGCCTTTGGTTCTCTCTTGCACACTAGTCCGTTTCCCTGGTCCTTCCCCACAGCCAGCTCAGCAATGGAAAGGAAAATGCAAACAGAGCCAGTTGGCTTCAGCAACACAGCTGTTTTGTTTTGTCTTAAACATCAATGAAGCAAAGAAAATTGGAACCCACTGCCAAAACAGCAAATTTTATAGGAAGCGTCTTAAGAAATGTTCCAGGTGCTTTCAATATGAACCTTGGGCCCAAAGATGCTACTTTAGGCATACAGCCTAAGAAAAGAACGTTTTATTAGTACAGAAATATTAAGAACTCAGGCTCTAGAGACAAATGGCCAGGGTTGAATCCTGAATCTCCTCTTTACTAGAGGGTGACTTTAGATCAGTTACTCTCCAGTGTCTGTTTCTTCATCTCTAAAACAGGAGTAACATTTGTGCCTCCTTACGAGGCTGTTGTGGAGGAGTGAACCAACCCTTACCTGCCACTTAGGAAAATCCTGGGAAGCTGCGTAATGTTGGCTAGTATCATCTGTAACAACAAACATTGATAGGGAACTGGTTAAATATGTGACAAGACATTGAAAAAAATTACTATCTTTAGACTGTAAGATTATGAATATTTTTATGTTTTATGTATTTTGTGAGGTTCCTATAAGACACATCACTTAATTTCATGATCAGGAAAAGTTTTAATAAAAAGGTATCTTAAGACGTACATGTGTTTCAATCTCTACTGATCACTTTCTCCCAACACTCAAGTGCTACCTCTGCTGTGTGGGATTGACACATATTATCATCCGGGTCTCTGGTATGTGTGGCCATTCCCCAAATACCTGCCCTTGGTTCACTCCTCCTTTTCCCTTATATGGTCTCTTCTCAGGATAGAATTCACGAATTTACTCAGGTTCAGCTGAAAAAAGCTACTAAGGCTTACGCTATTATGCCTGCTACAAGAATGTTACGTATGCTTTACCAGGGAACAAAGACAAAAGGTGAAATTCCTAACCGTGGAATTGTAAGCAACATCCCAATAATGGAGGAAGCCGTTGATTTAGCAGAAGGAAAATGTTTCCTAATAGCCCTGAACCCCATACCTGTTCAATGATTAGGCTGATTCATCCAGTCTGGTTCGGCTCAAAGTGACAGACAGTTCAAAGTGAGAAAGCCCTATTCTAGGGAGCAGCAGAGGCCTTGATAAACCCAACACGTATGAATAAGCTGAGTCAGAAGCGGGCTGGGGGTGAGGGGCGGGTTGTAGAAAAAGACAGCACACTCAGGAGAAGTTTTACTCTGTGAATGTGTCTTGAAGGAGTCTTTCTGTGTCAAGAAAGAGGAGAAATGTGCCGATTCTTAGTGAGAAAAGTAAAACACCAGTGACCTCCAAAAACTTGATGCATTTGACTATCTGCCCCCACAGTTAGATGGGAGGAAAAGTGAATATCCTTCCGAGTTCACAGGGCACCGTCCTGGGAAAGGGAATGATTAGATTTTACATCTGAGCCCAAGTTTGTAACAAAGAAATTGCTTCATAATTTAAAAATTATTCATTCCCGTCTCTGCCATGCCTCATCCCAGGAAATAGCAAGTCAACTGTATCCAATGAGGGACTAAAGATAATAAATAAAAAAGTAGCAATTAATTGCACATCTCCATTTCACAGGCTGGGTTGCCTGGGTCATGCTCGAGTGGCTTATCAAATTTAGCTCTATTATGACTGTCTTGTACTCAATTGATGTCTGAGGGTGCTGGTACCAGGAGGCTTTTCAGAATAAAAGAACCTAAACGTACGGATGGCTATGGATTCTAGCATTCTGATAGCGTGAGGCAAAGGTGCTGAAAATGGCAGTTTAATGAGTCATGCAAAGCTGCTCAGTATTCACCGTCATGAGCTTGGTCGCTTCCCCCTCCAGAGGCTGCTGGAGGCACAGTGATAAGTCTGCTTTCTGGATGCCTGGCTTCTGGCCTGCCTTTCTGTAATTCTTATTTTCTTGTTTTTTAAAAAGGAAGGCATTCCAGAATCTAAAACCTGAGGCTGAAACCAGAAGCGATAACCAGTTCTGGTAAACAGAACTTGTTATGAGAGTCTCATAAAGTCAAGTAAACAACAGTGAAGAATGAACAAGGCCACTTTAAATGCAGTGCCCACAATGAGCCCACCCCTCCCTGTACTCTTAGTAGAGGGCCTTTGCTGAACCATGGTAAAAACTTGCTCCTTTCAGGCCCTGCCAGTGTCCTTGGCCCACACAGGACTTTCAAAGGTGCCCTCAACTGGCAAAGGTCTCTCTGCTTGAATGACAAATCTAATTTGAACAGTGCACTAATTCTTTCATTTGCTGCCCTTCACATTTTCATCTTCATGCCATAATTCCACCTGCCAACTCAGGTAAACAGTATTTAACAGGGCAAAGGCTTTTAAAGGTTAGCCTGTACTTGATTTTGTGCTGAGATTTTGTACTTTCACTGTTGAGTGAAACTGACAGTCAGTCATTTCGAAGGGTCACTTGTTTGTTGTACTTTTGGGAAAGGAAAGATGGTCATATCCACCCCACAAATTCATTTCACCACTGTTCATTCAAGCTGTGTTTTGCCCCCTCTAGATATGAATGGGCCAGAGGGGATAAAAGAATGACCCCGTCGGTTGCCTTTCACCTCCCAGTGGACCGCTGTACATTCTTCTGTAGGGATATCAGACCTAATGGGCTAGGGATAGCTCAAGAAAACTATAACTTTAGGGAGGAGAATTTAAAATTGAATAGGATTATGAATTTTCCCAAAATAGAAGGTCTATCTATCAAGAAAGAAAAGAATCAAACTTTAAAATAACTTCCATGTACTCTATTACATAGAAGTCAACTGAAAAAAAATCCTCTAAAAATCAAAGCCGTAACCAGGATCCTTAAATCCCATTTCTGGCTCCCTCTGACAGCATCACATAGAGTAAAGGACACCTCCTATGACATGCCAAGGTTAGGCATGGCCACATAGTTCAATACTCCTAGACCCCATGGACGCTAGTAACTGGATTTGAGAAAGCCTTTGTAATTTGAAGTTCGGCAATTTGTGGTATCCAGGTCTCGAGCTAGAAATTTGTCTCATATGCAAATCATGAATTCATGGTTTCAATGAGGACTCACCTATATTTGCAAAGGCACAATTGTGTGTTTTTGGATTTCCCAAATTATTAGATATCCAGCAGACATTGATACTGTATCAGTTTGCTAGGACTGCATACAAACTACGTGGCCTAAGCCACTGGTTGCCAACCTTTCTGGCACAAGGAACCAGATCCACGGAAGACAGTTTTTCAGAGGATGGGGCTGGGGATGGTTCTGGGATGACTCAAGCTCGTTACACTTATCTGCATGTTCAGTTCACAAAAGGGTTCATTCTTCTAATGCTGCTTCTGATCTGACAGAAGGTGGTGCTCGAGGGGGTAATGCAAATGATGGGGACTGGCTGTAAATAACAGATGAAGCTGCTTGCCGGCTGTGCAGCGGGGTTCCTAGCATGCCATCAACTCACACTGGTTCACTGCCTGGAGGCTGGAAATCCTTGGCCTAAACAACAGAAACATACCACCTAGCAGTTCTGAAGCCAAGAAGTCTAAGGTTAGATGTCACATGGCTGGTTCCTTCTGAGGCAGTGAAGAAAGGTCTGCTCCAAGCTTCTCCACTAACTCCTCAAGGGGTGCTGCCAGCCCTTGATCTTTCTTGATTTGTAAAACTATCACTCTGATCTCTACCTTCATCTTCACAAGGCATTCTTTCTGTATATATGTCTGCATTCAAATTTCTCCTTCTATATAACAGTACCAGCCGGACTGGATTACAGGCTAACCATACTCTACTGTGCATAATCACAAGTCTGCCCGCAAAGGCCATACTTAGGGAGGCTGGGGTTACAACTGTCAGACCTGAATTCTTGCAGAACACAATTCAACTCACACAGATGTGTTCTTTATCTGAGGGACAAACGGGTGGGTGGTTCATTGGAACTGTCCTTATCTACTTGGCTTCTGAAAGACTGGTTTATAAACAAAGAGAAATAACATCAGATTAAAAAAAATTCTAAATACTAACTAGCTGTGTGGCCTTAAGTGAGTCACTTCTCCTGATTCTGTTTTATCTATAAATTGAAGGATTTAGGATTATCTCTATGGTGTTTCCCAGTATTAGAAATCTAAGTCCAAAGAGCACAGATAATTTATATTAACAACAAAGTGCACAATCCAGTTGTACAATGGGTTGATGGTCAGAAAATCGAGATACACCAAGAATGTCAAGTACACGTGTTGTAGCTGGTGAGACAAGCAGAAACGCTTTTGCAGGGGTCACACACACACAGTTATTCAGTGACTGTTCCTGAGTGTTCAAGGAATTCTGGTTCCCTGACAGACACGCCTGCATCCCCAGGTGCTTCTGCAGCACTATCACGGAGACAAGGCAGCCCCACAGTGACCGAGGTCAGAAATAACAAACCAAAGTCAACCATAAATGTACAGGTAAATGCTGAAGACGGGGCCAGCTCTCTCACAGGATATGGTTATTTATGTATTTATGTAAAAATCACGTTCTTTATTACAGGTTACAAACTAAGCTCCCTAATCAAACTGTTCTCTAAAATAGTCATGTTCGTGAGATCACGACAGTACCCACACCTGTTGTCACTCTATACTAATCACCTTCCAAAACAGAGATTGCAGGCACCATTCTTTACTTTTTCCTTCATTTTAAAGCAAAACACTGCTAGGTTTCCCTGGTTTTTAAAGCTGAGTATAGATCAAAACCCCTCTAGCTGAAAAAGGTATTGTAAGTGCCTGGGTAACAACAGTGTTCCTCATTTTGTGTAGGTATTTATTTACTTACTTATTTATTTGAGACAGGGTCTTGCTCTGTAGCCCAGGCTGGTCCTGAACTCACTGTGGATCCCAGGCTGGCCTTGGACTTGTGGCAATCCTCCTGCCTCAGCCTCCAGAGTGGTGGGATGACAGGCGTGCGCCACCACACCCGGCATATGTGGTGCTGAGGAATTGAACTCGGGTACTTAGTGCTTGACGCAGCAGTAGCTAGGCAAGCGCCTTAACCTCTGAGCCATTCCTCCAGCCCGCACTCCTCCTTTTAGCCTTTTATGTATAAATATGATCTCAGGTGGGAGAAGCGTACAGCCCAGGTAGCAACGAGCTTCTTGCTCTGCCCCTCATCACTATGCTTGGCCTCATGATTACAACACGGTTCACCTCTGGTTCTGCTTTGTGCTGTTCACGTTTCAACAAGCTGAATCCTCCAATGACACACAGCACTCAAATGAGCTTCCTTAGAGGAGCAAGCAACTCCATCTCAACTAACTCAGACCAAAACCACTGGGAGTGGGGAGTGTACTCAGTGGTAGACCGCTTGCCTCGCATGTGCTAGGCCCTGGGGCCATCCCCAGTACCTGCCGCCTGACCACACAGCCATACGCGCACACACACACACACACACACACACACACACAAGGAGCCAACAAAAAGAAACATCTTAAAATGAGATAGTTCTTTAATTCAGCAGTCTCCCCTTACTGGTAAAGAAGAGGGTCCCCAGGCCCCAGGAGATGCTTGAAACTGTGGATAATATCAAGTCCCAAAGTTATTATAGTTTGTTCCTACACATACCTAACACAACGTTTAATTTATAAATTACACACAATCCAATAATATTAAAACAATTTTAGTACAATACATTGATAATAAAATACGACAATTACTGCAACATACTGTAATACAATTATGTGAACGTGGTCTCTCTCACGATATAACTGCATTGCGCTCACTCTTCTCGCGGGATGACACACGCCCAGGGATCAGACAAAGTGATGTGGATGACATATGTACCGTGATGTACAAGCAGTGGGCAAATTATACAGTGAATGTTTAAATTAAAAATAACATATTAGGGTAAACGACTTACCATTACTTCCCCTCACTTTCAAACGCACTTGCCCAGCTCCAGACGCAGATCTGGACGTATCATCCTGTATCTTTACGAGGAGTGACCAATACACAGAGGCCGATGCTCACAGGGGCCACTTAGAAGGCCAGCCTGTAAAGACACCACGCTGGGCCCCCAACTGCCTCATTCACAGGTTCTGGCTCTTCCCCAGAGATCAAACGACCATGACCTTACGCCTTTCAGGAATTGATTCAGAGCACCAGCTGCAGCAGCACATCCGAAGACAATGGTGAAAGACAACCTCTAGAACTATTTTAGAAAGGGGTCAAAGCACCCGGAATATGTGTGTTCAAGGTGAGCGGGCGTACTTTGAGAGGGATTAATGGCAATGTAATAATTTTTTAAGCATTCACTTTAGTTTTTCATTGCTCCTTGTGGCATTAGCTGAAGATTCCTCAGACGCAAGCCCTGTGACACCCAGCAGTCAACCTGATAACCAGGAGGCTACGAAACGCCCAGCGGGCCAAGGGGCACTTCCGGTATGGAGGCGATGCACTGTTCCAAGGGGCGGGTCACACCTCAGGCAGTACGGGAGGGGAGGGCACGGGATTTCATCAGGTCCAGTTTATTTCTGCAACTTCCTACTGAATAATTCTGGATGACTTATTGCTGACTGATAGTGATCATAACTGTGGAAATCAGAACTGCTGACACGAACTGAATGCTGCAAGCACACACTGCGACTTGGGAGCCTTAGGAGAGCACGCCTTTCACGGGGACAGGAGTTAGCTGAATTATTATGGATTAAATGGTATGTTGATGAAACCCACTTCAAATCATAGCTTGAACTCCATGTAATGGTAATAGGAATGTTTATTAATGGCATCAAGGGGGAAAAACAGAGTGGTAAGTGTGCCATTAAAATTTACATATAATGATTAACAGAAAAAAGTGCTATGTTCCTCCCCTAGTCTGTGTGATCCAGCCCTCTGCCTTGGCCTCTGATCACATCCTCTTTCTCTCTGTTTATCCCTCACTCTCCTCCAGGCAATCAGGACCTGTTTCAGTGACTCAGACACACTGAAAGTTTGTTAGTACCCCCAGGGCCTTTGCGTGAGCTCTTCCCATTGCCTGAAATGCCCTTCTTTCTCTCTTCACTTGCTAGCTCCTCGCCAGATTTACATCAGAGTCAATATCATATTCTCACAAGGCTTTCCCTGAGTACCTAATCTAAAAACTGACAACTTAGGCTCCTTCATCTTACCACTTTGTTGCATTTTTCCCTGCAGTGCTACCGAATGGCTGGAATTAGCCTTACTTCATTTATTTTTCCTGTTTATGATATTTGTAGCTTTTAGAAATCATTTACTGTTAGATCCTCAGATCTTAGAATAAAAGTTTCTTAGCATCTATTCTATGAGCCATGCATGTTGGCACACACATGTAGTCCCAGCACTTGGGAGGCTGAGGCATGAGGATCACTTCAGCCCACAAGTTAAGACCAGGTCAGTCAACTTAGTGAGACTCTGTCTCTTAAAAAAAAAAATCTGTCCTATGAAATGTGCCTAAATAAAAAGGCCATATATCAAATTGAAAGCATTCTCTATATGAGTTTGGGTGACTTTTTCCCTTCTCTTAAAATATCTTCTATGCTATTTTTCTTTTTTATAACAAAAATGAAAAGAAGAAGGTGTTACCATTCCAAAACGCCTATAGTGGACTTCTGGTCAAGAAAGATGGCAGCTGAGCAAAAGAGCTATACAATGTCTCCTCATGGCTCCACTTAAGAAGGTGAAAGTATAGTCAGAAACCACCTGTTCAACGTAGCTAGATCAGAGCAGAGCACCCCAACATTGAAAGGGGACCACGGGAAGGTTAGAAGTCCTGAAAACACACTGCAAGCAGAGGTAAACAGCAGCCCAGAAAGCCGCCCCAGGCTGATTGTGAAGGGTTGAAAGCCACCTGGAACCTCTGAGTGAGCGCAAATCTTGGAGAAGTGGGAACTGACAGCAGCTGGTAGCCACAGCCTCCAAAACGAGAGCCTGTGGGCAGTACATACTATAAACAATGCAAGCTCCCCCTAGAAAAGGCCTTCTGGAGCCTAGATCAGAGCAGTGCTTGGCAGTCATAGCAGGCAATGATGTAAGCAGGAGCCATTTTTTTTAAGAGCCCATGAATGAACTGATTAGAGCAAAAGAAAGCTTACAAGAGCATATCAGGTCTTTTGGGGTTACTCGTAAACAGCGCCTAGGAAGAAACTGGTACAAGAGACAATTGTGGAAGGAGAGAAAGGCTGCCGACCTCCTGAATAGCTCTGGTGGTAGTGGGAGCAGCTCCAAGGGTGGAGAGCCCCACCCTCCTGGGAGGGAAGCCAGGACAGGCAGGAAAGGGGAGTGAACAAGACACCAACAGAGGCCATCAGACTGTCACCTCCTCCCTCACTGCCTACTCGCAGCACAGAACTCAGGGGAATTTCAGCTCCCCTTCCCCTAAGACCCTCATAGCTATTCAAGAAACCTCTCAGCTAGGCCTTTAAAGTGAAGTCCCTCAACAACAGAAACATGGGCAGAAGACAAGGCAACAGGACACCCACAGAGATGCCTGAGACCCCAGAAATTAATGTCATGGCCCTGAAACAGTGGAACTCATAAAAAGAAAAGAAAGTCAAAATGCAAATAAATGAGTCAAACATCCAGTTCAAACAAGTAATCCTCTAAGAAATGCAGGCAATGATCAGCAGACTTCAAGAGAAACTTATTCAACGAATAGTGGTCTCATGGATACAAAGCTCACTGAGCATACAGAAGTCACAAATATAAAGTTGACTGAGGTAAATAAGGAAATGCAAGACATGAAGGAACATTTTGATAGAGAAGTAGAAATTTTGAAGAGAAGCATAGCTAAATTCAGGATATGAAAAAATATATTTGAAAGCAGAGGAAGTTGACTTGAACATTGTGAGGACAGAATTGCAAACCCTGAAGACAAGGCTAACAAGGAAACAAATGCCATAATTAGGCACAACTCCAAAATTAGAAATGAGCAAGTAAGCTGGATACAGAAGCTGATGGATGATTCAAAGAGAACCAACCTCAGAATTATGGGTGTGGGAGAAAGAGCAGAAGATAGCACTGAAAGTATAAAGAATTTTTTCACTAAAATCATGCAAGAAAATTTCTCAAATCTAGAAAAAATTTTCAAGTACAAGAAGATTATAGAACACCAAATAACCTCAACCAGCAATGAAACCCATCATGACACATCATAATCAAAACCTCAGAAATACAACATAAAGAGAAAATACTAAAAGCAGCAAGAGAAAAACAGAGGTTATTTGACTAAGGAAAGTCTATTCAAATAACCACAGATTTCTCAATGCAAACTTTAAAGGCCAGGAAAAACCTGAAGCAACACCTTTCAAACTTTAAAGGAAAGCAAGTGTCAACCCAGCTTGCTGTATCCAGCAAAATTATCCATCAAAATTGAAGTAAAATATTTTTATGAACAAGAATCCCTAAAGAAATTTGTGATCACTAGCCCAGCATTGTTGAAAATACTTGAACTCTTTAAGATACAGAAAGACAAGCAGCACCAAAGAATTTGGAGGAAAGAAAGTATCTAAAGGGAAAATGTAACAAAAAATGTAAGACTGGCATTTGAATCATTTGATTGGTATCCTACTAAAACAATACCAGCTTTCTCATAAAATCTGTGAAACTTCCATCCATAATTATTATTGTTAATAGTATATAATTTTGCAAAACATAAATATATTCAATATGGGGAATTGGTATATAATCTTTTAAAAGTATGTGTGCATGAATTTACGGATGGATAGGTAGATAAAATGATAAACCCAACCTGGAAAAATGTTACTAATTAGTGAAATGTGAATAAATAATTTATAAAAGTTTAAAAAATTCTGAAATAACCAAGTATGCCACTATATCTGTTGCTTATGTGTAATTTACTCTTGTAAAATAGACGTAAGTTATTTAATGCAGCAATTCACTTATTTGATTTTTGATGTAAATTTATTTTAAGAAAACTGATTGATGTAATGATAACCTGAATATCTTCTGAATGTACATTTACTTTTCAGTACTCAGTCAAGGAATTTGAAATTTGACTTCTCTCTTTTTCTTTCTCACATTTTCTAGCCTTGTGAATTTCCTCATTATACTTCTTTTCTTATGTGGACTGGTAGGTGAGGACATGTTAAAGAATCTCAACAAAGATATACTAAGATATATATATATATATATATATATATAGATATATATATATATAGATATAGATATAGATATAGATATAGATAGATAGATAGATAGATAGATAGATAGATAGATAGATATAGATATAGATATAGATATATATAAAAAAAAACCCTTTTGGCAAATCGTCCCAATAAAGGGCTCTGCTGGACCCAGAGAAGAGGCATTAAGATATGGCCACTGCAGCCCATGCTAGGGGTAAGAAGCTGAACTAAACAAGTGGTGATCTGAGTGGTGAAATGAGTCAGACACAGAAGATTAAGTATGTTAAATATTGCATGGTTTCTTTGATTTGGGAAACCCAGAATACAGGCATTCTATAGCACCAAATGGGTGTGATAGTGGGAGTATGGGGGATAGAGGGATCTGGGAGGATGTGGGAGGGCCTAAAAGCGGAAGAGATTGTAATGTTGATGTGATATATATGTGCGCAATACATTCAAGTTCATTGTGAACACTGTGTGTCACATACATATATATTAAGAATGGGGAAAAATTTTAAAAACCAAAATTCCCATGAGTGTGTAAAAGGCACACTCAAACTATGACAGATTCACAATTTGTTTCTAAGTAAACTAATTTCCTTGTATTTATTTATTTTATTTTTGAGATAACGTCTTACTTTGTAGCCCAGGCTGGTCCTGAACTCCCTATGTAGCCCAGGCTAGCCTTGGGCCCACAGAAATACTCCTGCCTCAGCTTCCCAAGTGCTGGGATGACAGCCGTGCACCACCCCACCTGGCTTTATGTGATTCTGGGAAACGAACTCAGGGCGTTGTGCTTCCTGAGGTGCTTTAATTGCTGTGCCATTCCTCCAACCCCCTCCCATTTATTTAGTTTTTGAAATTTTATGTTGATCAAATGTAAGATCGATCCAAGTAAGTAGGAACATTCTATTTTTGATCTTTCTTTTCAAAAATTACATGAAAGTTGGGTTTAGACCATTTACCAACCAACCAACCTTCCTATAAACACTACGGTGTTACCATCTAAATCTGTTGGAACTTATTCGCCAATGTGATGGTATTAACAGGTACGTCTTTTTTTGTTGTTGTTGTTCTCTTTTTATTGGTATATACATATACGATAAATAATGTTTACACTGAACTTGAGCATTTAGTGCATACATAATCATGTCAAAATTACAATCCCTTCCCCTCTCCCTTTTTGACCCTCCCATATCCTCTCCCTTCCCTCTAGCTCTCACTATTCCCCAATTTAGTTCTATGAAATGACTTTATTCTGGGTTTCTCATATCACAGAAACCATTTGATATTTAACCTTCTGTGTCTGATTCACTTCATTGAGCATGCTTGTCTCAAGGTACGTTTGTTTACCTACAAAAGCCTCAAAGCTATCTGTCTTTACACTGAAGCATTCTTTTGATAAAGATCTCTTGAGTTTTGTAGTTAACTAAGAGGGTGTGAAAAGCAAAGAAGATTCAAGAAAGGAAAAAAAAAAAAAATCCCTAAATCCAAAAACACAATGACAAATGGAATGCCTCCAAGCAAACAGCCTACTGACGCCACCTACCGGACTCTTGGCTGCACTGCATCATCATGCCCTCATTCTTGGCCTCCAGTCTTCTAGATCCCAGCTGGACTTTTCTTCCTTCGCTAAAAGGCCCAGAACTGTTAGCTGATGCTGCTTGGACATAAATTCTAGCTTAATTAGTAAAAAAAGACCTTTTTCCATTCAACAGATTCTCCAAGACCTCGCTCAAATCTCCTTCACTGCAAAGCGTTGACCTGACCAACCCAGGCGCAGGGTTCAGCCCTCTGTGGACCCTTCTTGTTGATAGCTTATCTTACTTTGTGATGTGAGGGCGAGTGGGTCTGTCCCTCCCTGAGCATGTAAGTACCTGGTGGGGTGCAGTGTTTCCTGTCACTTGTTGTGTACCTAAAGTGTCATAGGAATGATGATGCAAATTCAGCCACATCTTGTTCAAGTGCCAGCACTCATCTGATCTTCACAACTACCCTGAGTTGACAGAATTTTTGGTGGTGCTGGGATTGAGATTGAACTCAAGGCCTTGTGTACATAAGTCGAGCACCCTACCACTGACCTACATCTCTAGCCTTGACATATTATTATCCCTATTGCATAGAAAAGGAAACCAAGGTACAGAAGGGTTATGTCACTTCTGCAAGGGCATCAAGGTAGAGAGTGGCAGATTGGTCTCTCAGTAGGCAGTCTAGCTTTAAGGCCTATGTCTGTCCATGCTGTTCTACCAACCTCTCAATGAAAACTCAGGTGTCTTGTATTTTTTTATTTATGAACTGGCCCTGTGCTCACCTGTCACAGAGGGCCACTGTGCTGGGTTTTAGCACTGCTCACCCTCCGTGTCCTCTACCTGTCTTCTCCATCCTGCTTTGTGTTGTGCGAGCCTGACCTTCAGGGACACCACTAGCAGGCTCCTTTGCCCTCTATCTTTCATTTGGTGCAACAGGAGGAGGTGTCCTTGAGAGCCGGGAGAGCAGGAATAGAAGGGCCAGGGGGAGGTGTTTCTATCCCTGGTTTCTCCCAGTTTGGTAGCCCCACATAGTTACTAACCTCTACTAAAGTTATGGCTTGCCTTCTCAAAAGCTTTGGCCCACCCCCTGAGTTCCCATGACTATTCCTTACCTTGCCCTTCCTTTCAGGTTTATAGGGGAAATGACTCCCAGTCCCAAGGTGTTTCACTATCCCATAAGAGTACCCCTTATCCCTCTGTAACTGTTTTTTCCCCACTTTTATTAATATATGTATGTGATACATAATGTTTACAATGAACTTACTTTGTGCATATATATATATCACAGTAACATTACAATCTTTTCTCCTTTTAGGTCTTCCCAAACCCTCCTACATCCTCCTCAACCTCCACAACTCCCACTATTACACCCATTTGATTCTAGAGAATGCCTGTATTCTGTGTTTCCCAAATCAGAGAAATCACATTTGACTCACTTCACCACTCAAATAACTACTCTTCAGCTCAATTTCCCACCCCTAAAATGGGCTGCAGTGGTCATATCTTTG
The DNA here is from genome assembly GCA_004027205.1 of Ctenodactylus gundi. NCBI lineage: Eukaryota > Metazoa > Chordata > Mammalia > Rodentia > Ctenodactylidae > Ctenodactylus > Ctenodactylus gundi. Next base: position 18,758 of record PVKB01006167.1, on the reverse strand, counting down.
CTACCTCTTCTCTGGGTCCAGCAGTGCCCATTGGGACAATACGCCAAGTTCTTTTTTTTTTTCTTTGTATCTTAGTATCTTTGTTGAGATCCTTTAACATGGCCTCACCTACCAGTCCACATAAGAAAAGAACTATAACAATGAAATTCATAAGGCTAGAAAATGTGAGAAAGAAAAAGAGAGAAGTTAAATTTCAAAATTCCCTAGTTGAGTATTGAAAAGCAAATGTTTGTACATTCAGAAGACGTTCAGGTTATCATTACATCATTCAGTTTTCTAGGATAAATATACATCAAAAATTGAATAAGTGAATTGCTATATTAAATGAATTTTAAGTCTACATCAAATTCTACGTTAAATGAACTTTCTTCTATATCACAGAAGTACATTACACATAAATTAATAGATACAATGGCATACTTAGTTACTTTAGAATTTTTAAAACTTTTATAAATTATTTACTCCCATTTCACTAATTAGTAACATTTTGTCAGGTTTGGTTTATCATTTTGTCTACCTATCCATCCATAAGTTCAGGTATACATATCTTAAAAAGATTTTATGCCAATTCCTCATGTTGAATATAATTACTGTGCTTGCAAACTAATTATTAAAATGATAATTATGGGAGGAAGTTTCAGAGATTTTAATGAGAAAGCTGGCTCTGATTTAGTAGGATACCAATCAAATTATTCAAATATCAAATTTTTTTGTTACACTTTCTCTTTAGATGTTTTCTTCCCTCCATATTTTTTGGTGCTGCTTGTCCTTCTTTTTCTCTCAAGTATTTCTGTCTTCCTTCAAGTATTTCCTGCAATGCTGGCGAGTGGTCACGAATTTCTTTAGGGATTCTGGGTCATGAAAAAATTTTACTCCTATTTTTAAGGAATAACTTTGCTGAATACAACCTGGGTTGACACTTGCTGTCTGTGGTGGTTTGGATCTGGAGTGTCCCCCAAAAACCTCATGTTCCTATGGATACTGTGTAGGGATTGGGAGGTGGGGCCTACCTGGAAGGGGTAGATACTTGTTGGGCTTGACAAGAAGGGCTGGGTGCCGGTTCTGCCCCGCACACAGAGAGGACTTCTCTGTTCCTCCAAGCTGTGAGGACCTCTGTCTCCTGGAGCACCAACTCCAGCTCTGGCTCTAGCCATGTGATCCCTACCATGTGATTCCACCATCTTCCAGCCACCCACCATTAATGGACTGAGACCTCATGAAACTGTAAGCTACAATAAGTCTTTCCTCCCTAAGTTGTGGATGTTGAGTACTGAGTCACAGCAATGAAAAAAGTAACTAAGACAGTCTTTTAAAGCTTGAAAGATCTTGCTGGCCTCTACAGTTTGCAATAAGAAATCTGTGGTAATTAGAATGCGTTTGCCGTGGTAGATTAACATCTGTTTTTCTCTTGCTGCATTTAATATTCTCTCTTTATGTTTTATTTCTAAGTTTTTGATTATAATATGTCATGGAAAGTCTTGTTGCTGCTTGTACCTGAAAATTTTTTTTCTAGATTTGAGAAATGTTCTTGCATGATTTCAGTGAAAAAAAAAAATCTTTATACCTTTGGTGCTGTCTTCTGCTCTTTCTCCCACACCCATAATTCTGAGATTGGTTCTCTTTGAATCATCCATCAACTTATATTCAGCTACTTTACTCATTTCTAATTTTGAAGTTGTACCTAATTATAGTGTCTGTTTCCTTAGTCTTCTCTTCAGGGTCTGAAATTCTGTCCTCACAATATTTGAGTCAAATTCCCCTGCTTTCAAATGTCTTTTTTCTTTTTGTCTTTTTTTTTTTTTTTTTTTTTTTGAGACAGAGTCTTGCTCTGTAGTTAGACTGGTCCTGAACTTTGGAGCTCAGGCTAGTTTTGGACTCTGAAATTCTCCTAGCTCAGCCTCCTGAGTGCTGGGATTACAGTTATGTGCCACCATGGCCAGCTTTATGTGGTGCTGGGGAAGCTAACCCAGGGCCTTGCACTTTGCCAGACAAATGCTTTAATCACTGTGCAATTCCTCTAGCCCCTCAAATGTATTTTTCATGTGCCGAATTTCAGCTAGATTTAAACATTTCCACTTTTCTATCAAAGTGTTCCTTCATATCTCACATATCCTTATTTACCTCAGCCAACTGTATTTGTGGCTTCTATATGCTCAGTGAGCTTTGTATCCATGAGGACCACTATTTTTTTGCTAAGATCCTCTTTAAGCCCACTGATCATTATTTACATTTTTTTTTGAGGCTATCTGGTTTGAACTGGCTGTTTGATTTGTTTAGTTGCATTCTGACTTCCTTCCCTATGAGTTCCACTATTTCAGGGCCCATGACATTAATTTCTGGGGCCTCAGGCATCTCTGTGGGTGTCCTGTCGCCCTGTCTTCTTCCCATGTTTCTATTGTTGAGGGACTTCACTTTAAAGGCCTAGCTGAGCGGTTTCTTCAAATGTCTATGAGGGTGTGTGTTGGGTGAGCCAAAATTCCTCTGAGTACTGTGCTGAGCATAGGCAGTGAGGGAAGCCCTAACAGTCCAGTGGCCTCTTAGGTTATCATTTTCACTCCCTCAGCAAACTCCTGCCTGCCCTGGCTTCCCTCCTTTGAGGTCAGGGCTCTCCACCATCAGAGGTGGTCACACTACCTCTAGAGCTGTTCTGGGGGCTGGTGGCCTTTTTCTCCTCTCTGCAACTATCTCTTGTACCAGTTTTTTCCTAGGCACTGTTTATTTTTTATTTTTCCCCCATTTTATTGCTATATATACGTGCAAAATGCACTGTTTAAGAGTAACCCCAAAACACATGATGTGCTCTTTTGATCTTTCTTTTACAATAAACAATTCAGTCTCGGGCTTTTTTTTTTTTTTTTTTTTTTAATGACTCCTGCTATGGCTGCCAAGACTGCCTCTAATCTAGGCTTCAGGAGGCCTTCTAGGGGAGCTCACACTGTGTTTGTAGTACACACTACTATCCACGGGCTGTATTTTTGGAGGCTGAGGCTACCAGCTACTCTCAATTCCCACTTCTCCCAAATCTATGCTTACCGCAGTCTGAAGTTCCAGGCTCTGGGCTTTCCTCTGTTTGTGGATGCCGACAGTTCAGGGCTGAGCTCAATTAGGTGCTGTTTTCCTCCACTTCTGATATGTCTTCAGGATTTCTGACCTTCCCATGGCCTCCTTTCAGTTTTTGGGGTACTCCTTCTTTTCCTAGCTTGGTCAGATGTTCCAGGCTCTGGGCAGGCTTCCCTTCGTCTGCGGTTGCTGGCAGCTCCCCGCTATTCATAATCAGCCTGGGTGGCTTCTTGGGCTGCTGTTTACCTCCACTTTCAAAGTGTTTTCAGGGGTTCTGACCCTCCTGTGGCCTTTTCAATTGTTAGGGAACTCGCCCCTAGTTATATTTAACAAGCATTTACACACTATATTCCCAACTTGTTAAGTGGGTCCACGAGGAGACCTTGTGCAGCTCTTGGCTGCCATCTTGACTGGAAGTCCATCCCTCTGTGACAGTTAACCATGCTTTTTCTACATGAATAAATTAAGAAACACCTAGCAGATCAAGAAGGTACAGTTTGGGGTGTGACTATGGATGACTGATATGCCGGGTAAAAAACTGCTGGAAAAAGAACCACCCCGGATATGGGCAGCACTAGCCAATAAATTTGCAGCCTGGACAGAATTAAGAGAGTGGGAAAAAGGAAGTGCTCACTTCTTCTAGAAGAGCCCCAGTCTCTGCCATTGCTGCCGACTTCCGGCACAGACTTGCACCAACTACTCTACAGCGAGCTTCCGGACTGCTTGCCTGTGTAGACTGCATCTTTGTTTTCCTTGTTCTGTAGCTTCCATTCTTTCCTCCGAGCAGCCACTGGAACCTCCAGCTTTCCCAGGGGCAGACAACCATTTTGGACTATTTCTTCTGATCCCACAGATGGCTACTGTAAACCTTCCACCTCTAACTCTGCAAGGCAATTTAATAATCCCCTTACACAATTTTACATACATTTTCTATTAATTTTGTTTTTCCTAAGAACCCTAACTAATAACCCTTCCTCATTCCTTTGAAAACTGTCCCTTTTTAAGATTATCCTTAGGTCTGGGGGTACAGCTCCATGATTAAACTATTTGCCTAGCAAGAATAAGGACATGAGTTTGATTCCCCAGCACCACCCCAGGTAGGCACGGTGGCACATGCCTATAAAGCAGCACTCAGGAGGATGAGGCAGAAGGACTGCTGTGAGTTCAAGGCCAGCCTACACTACATAGTAAGTTATGGACCAGACTGGACAACAGAGCAAGCCCCTTAACAAAAAATAAATAAATAAATAAAAATTTACCATCACAATGGCCATCTGGGATCCATTTATTACAATATTTTAAAGATTACAAAATAATGCTTGTCTAGTGCCTGTGTGTGTATTTTCTTTGTTTTTCCATTAGGTTATGAATTCTCAATAGGGTAAGTGATAGCAACTGGCTCTTAAATCAGGCACAGTGGCACATGCCTGTAACCACCAATACCAAAAGGCCAAGGCAAGCAGGTCACAAGGTTGAAGTTAGCCTGGGAAGCTTAATCACATCCTGTCTCCAAATGTAATACAATTAAAAAAGGATGGGAATGCAGTTGGCATAGCACTTGACTACAAGGTCCCAGTATCATAAAAAAAAGTTCTTAGGGATCAAAAATATTAAGTCTTGTAATTATGTGTGGTTCTGGCTATCCGAAGTCAAATTCTATATGTCAAAATCTTAATTTGTGGTACTTAATTTTCATATTAGGAAGAGAAAAATTAAATCTATTATATTATGCATTTCATACTATACAACTGTATTTAAAATTAATCCATTTAGATTTAGATTTATTAACTTAAAGTAAGTTTTCTCCTTAGGGAGTGTGTTACAGACTGACTTCTGTGTTCCTTCAAACTCAAGATACTAAAATCCTGGGTCTGTGGGTGCACCATTGAGGTACAGCACTCGCCTAGCACCCAGGAGATCCTTGGTTTAACCTCCAGAACTGCAAAGAGCAGAAGGAGGGAGGAAGGAGGGTGGAATCCTAACTCCCAATGTGAGGGTAATAGGAAGTGAGACATCTGGAGGTAATTAGCTCAAAAGAATAGAGCCTTCATTACTGAGATCCACACCCCTATAAATGAGACCCACAGAGCTCTCTTCTTCTCTTCTTTGTGCTATAAGAAGTCAGCAGTCTACACCCTAGAAAAGGGTTCTCACTAGAACCTGAACATATGTGGTGGTTCACACTGGTAAACCCAGCAGAAGGCGGAGGCAAAAGGATGACCTTGAGTTTGAGGCCAGCCTGGGCTACATAGTGAGTTCAGGACCAGCCTGGACTACAAAGAGACACCATCTGACTGAGATTCTGTCTGAAAGAAAGATAGAAAGGAAGAAAGAAAGAAAGAATTGAATCTGCTGGCTCCTAGATCTTGAACTTTCAGCGTCCACAGCTATGAGAAATGAATGTCTGTGGTGTAAGCCAAAAACAAGACAAAACAACAACGAAATCCACACTGAAACCTTGATCTTGGGCTCCAGCATCCAGAACTGTGAGACGTAAATATTTATTCTTTCACAAAACCTACTTATACTCTACCCAGTAACAAAAGGAAACATTCAACATAATGCTTTTCATTGACTAAGTTGGATTTCCAGCTGTGTTTGCTGTTCTATCTCTAATTTTATAAATGATGAGAGGAATTAGCACTCTTTGATTTAGCTGATCTGATATAGCCAATCTTTGAAAAAATATGGCCATTAAGTTGTAGTAACTCAATATTAAAAGTAATTCCTATAGAAATGTGTTCTGTTGTCAATAGCTGAAGCACTAACACTGCATTATTCAATGACCGCAAAACCAACATGCTCCAAGAACATCTGAGTTCATTCTGCCCAGAAGAACCTTATTTCAGCTCTTATGAAACAAGCTGTACTTATGATGATGACTTACAGTTTAATCCACAGCTAGCACCTCTTCCTCAGGAGTCTCTGTCTTATTTAAAGTGTCATTGATTTTGAGAGACTGCTAGTTACTTCAGTTGGCTGTCCAGGGAACTGCTAGACTGCTGCCTGGAAGAAAACTTCTCATGTCGGAGACCTTTCAGTGTTTCTTTATAACACAAGCTATTTAAACAACCAAGCACAACCTTCAGCTCCGATCCTCTTTTAAATGTGTGACCCAGGCAAGCGAGCAGACAACACAAAGCCTTGGTATCTTAATCCTGAAAGCTGGGTGAATAAGGCTGGTCTGCCTGCCTGGGACAATGGTAAAACTCCCCAGTGTCACAGACCGCAGGTGATAATAACGACAAACAACAGCTCCGAAATCTGTGCAAGTAAATTTATGACTATTCAGAAACTGCACACACACTGTTCCCTCCAGCAGCTTGTTTTTCTACATAGCTGGCCTGACACACTGGAGCCCATTTTCAGGCTTCTGCATAGAGCTAATTCCTCAGACAAACTCTTTGATGCTCCTTGATCTTTCTTCCTTATCAGCCTCTGCTTATAACCTCTTGTTTTGCGACAAAGTCTTGCTCTGTAGTCTAGGCTGGTCCTGAACTCACTAAGTGGCCATGATGGCCTTGATCTCACAGTCATCCGTCTGCTTCAGCCTCCCCATAGCTGGGATTTCAGACATGTACCACCATACCTGATTGGGGAATCAAAGTCAGGTCCTTGTGCTGACCAACTGCTGCGCTATTCCTCCAGTCCTGCTGCTTATAATCTTTAAACACAGCCTTCAGTGGACTTTCACTTTGAACACTCGTCATAATCTGTACGTATAGTTAGCTCTCTGTATCCTCAAGTTCCACTTCCATGAATCCTACCAACTATGGATTAACCAAAAACTGCACCTGAGGGTCATGGCACAGTGGCAGAGCCTTGCTTAGCATGTACAAGGTCTGATCACCAGCACTGAAGGTAAGTGCTTCTGTGTTTAATAACACTTCTTTCTTGTCATTATTCCCTAAACAATACAATAGCACAACTATATACATAGGATTTATATTGAATTAGGTACTGTAAGTAATCTAGAGGTGATGATAGGAAGTATAGGATAAATGTAGATCATATATAAATACTATACCATTACACATAAAGGACTGGAGCATCTGTGGACTTTGGTGGTGGTAGGAGGTTGTCCTAGAGCCAAAAAGTAAAGACATGAAGGTGTTAATTATATCCATTTATTTCTGTGGCTACCTGTAAAAATGTTTTTGTCTGTCCCTGGAATAGCAGCTCTATACAGTCAGGCTCCCAAATTGTGTCTACAGCTATAGCCATGGTGTTTGGCAATTAGCAGATATTCAAAAAATATGTAATAGTAGTTGTGATGGTTAATCTTGATTGTCAACTCTACTGGACAGAGATATTTACAGAAGTGATTGTGTTATGAGGGTGTTAACTTCATCAGAGGGTTAACCCATTGATGGAATCATACTGAATGAGCTACCAGAGGGTGGAGCTTAGCTGAAGGAAGAAGTCACTGAGTGTATGAACTTGGTACTCCGTCTAGTTTCTGGCTCCTTCTCTGGCTCTCCTCCTGCTCTTTCTGGTTCCGGGCTGCCACGAAGTGAGCAACTTTTCTAAGTCCTTCTGCCATGGTGTTTCTGTCTTGGATACAGCTAACCATGGACTAAAATATCTAAAAACAGCAGCCAAGATAAATATTGCCTCCTTTAAGTGTTTCTCAGGTATTTGCTCACAGCACTGAAGGTTCACTAACACAGCCGTGAAGAAGCCTGTCTGTCTCTTCTAAGACTCTCCCTAAAGGGAAAGACTAGCTTATGTTTTTTCTCTTCCTAATTTCCTTCAAGACATTTTTTGCTTTAAATAAAAACGGGAGGCTGAGGGCATAGCTCAGTGGTTAGTTTATGTCTACCACACACAAGGCTGTGGGTTTGATTCCCCAGCACCACATAAGCCAGGTGTGGTGGTGCATGTCTGTAATCCCAGCACTCTGGAGGCTGAGGCAGGAGGATTAACTTGAGTTCAAGGCCAGCCTGTCACCTTTTCTATAAATTTTTAGAGACTTAATCAATGAAAAAGTGAAACCCAACCCTTGAATGACAATACAGACACCTGACTCAGGATAATTCTATGCCTTTCCCAAAATCTAGTGAAAAACCTATCCGAGCAAAGCTCACTTGAGCATCTTTTCTTCATCCCGAATTTTGCTGGTTCTTCATTTCTTTCCTGTTTCCCATTAAAGGTCGCATCAATGTGAAATTAAAATGTGACGAATCTATTTTCATGTAATATGCCACCCCTTGGGAATAGCATGGATATTCAATCATTGTAATTCAGTAATCAATTTGTGTGCAATACAGTAAGTAATAGGGACTGAGGAAAATGCAAAAGCATAAAGACATGTTTAAGAATGGCTTGCATTTCCAACAAAATGGCAGGATAGATAGCTTTGAACAACTTCCTACAACAAAAGATCTATAAATTCATGATAAAGTATTATAAGTACACTATACGTTAATGACTAATCTCATAAGAAAATAAGGGAAATCCAAAGAAGGAAAATAAAAGCAAAAAGGGAGAGCTGAAAGGAGAAGCTTATTTTACATATTTCAGAGGTGTCAATTTATGCATAGTTGGCCTGCAATGGCGGAAGGGCTTGGTGTGGAGGGAAGCCATTCATGACATGGTAGCCAAGAAACAGAGAGGGAAGTATGAGCCAGGGACAACAATATACCCTTCTATGGCCCCATTCCTCCATCCAGGTCCCACTTCCTAATGGCGCACGAAATCATCAATGGATTAATCCAGTGATAGGCACAGTACCCCTGTGATCCAGTCGCCTTGAAAATATATGGACTTTGGGGTGACATTTTAGATTTCAACCATTAACAGGGCCTCAAGACCAGGAGACAAGGCCTTTGGCTTTTCCTGAAGACTGAGTTTGAAATGTACCCTAACATAAAGTAGGGCTTTTAAAGAATTAGACCCTGACTGAGTGAACTGTAAATTCATACCCACTGTCCAAGAAAGATGACAGGGAAGCTTGTTCTATCTAAGCCTCAACTTTAGGACCTGGGTAGGATGTAGAAACAATATCTTCATAAGCATCTGTAACCATAAACCTGTCCTCACAGAGTTTTGAGGTTGAAATTTGTACTATTTGTGATGGCCACTGTCCCCGTGTGGCAGTATTATTATCAACACATTCTGAGTTACTTACATCTCATAGAAGCAAATGTAAATGATTTCCTGAGAAACATACCCTTAACTCAACATACCTTTCCCACAAATAACCCTGAGAAAATATAAACCAAAACCTCAAATTTTAAAATGCATGCAAAAAGAAGACAAAATTTCAGCCATTCTGGGGTTTACAATTATTTATAAAGAGAAGGCACACATTAACATTCTATAAAATGTCATACTGACATTATCTCACTGTGGACTGTGCAGAGCTAATGCTTCAGCCCAGAACATGTGATTCATAATAGTACAAATTTTAGATACCATGAGAGAGCTAATGAAGAAAGCTTTTGTATAGGGAAGGCTTTTTCTCTGCTCCTAGCAATCACTGAAGACTTGATCCCACAGCAAGCTCCCAGCGAACAGCTACAAATCAGGAGGCAAGTACTAGCATGATCGTATGATGCTCTCAGACAATGCCTGACAGAACTCCAGAATCAAATGTTTAAATATTACCCACATGGAGTAAATGTATTACAAGGATTCGGCACCGGTTCTGGACTGCAGTCTCCTGAGTTACAATCCTTACTTGGCCGCTTATTGTTTCAGTGCCTCAGTTTCCTTATCTTTATGATAATACAGTGAAAACAATAGTACTTCACAGGTTTGGTGTGATAATTGAAATGTATTCATTTTAAAAGTTTAGCTGAATGTCAATTCAATAAATGTTAGGAATTGTTAATCTCATTATCAACTAACATATCAAAATGATTGTTCACATGTTATATGCTTAAATATTATTTCAAAAACATTCAGAAAGTTAGTTTTAAAATAATATCAACACAGAGACATTGCCTTCTAAAGCAAACAGTTTATTTTCCCTTTCCTATCTTAAGCTGGGCGTGGTGGCGCACGCCTGTAATCCCAGCTCTCGGGAGGCTGAGACAGGAGGATTGCCATGAGTCCAAGGCCAGCCTGGGCTCCGAAGTAAGTTCAGGATCAGCCTGGACCACAGAGTGAGACCCTGTCTCAAAAAAATAAATAAAAAAAATAAAATAAAATAAAAACCCTACCTGCACATCTGGTAATACCAAGTCTTCCTTTGGGTTAAACAAAGAGTTTTTACATACAATACCCAGAGCACAGCCCATAACAAAAAAAAAAAAAAAAATGGATAAACTGAACTTGATAAAAATTCAAAACTGTTACATTTTCAAAAGGAACCCTTAAAAAAGGAAGATAGGCTGTAGACTGAAAGTATCCGTAAATCATGGATCTAATCAGGAATTTTGTTCAGACTAACAACTCATGAAGTTCATTGATAAAACTGAGGCAGACAACTTCATTTAAACATGAACAAATGGGGCCGGGGTTGTAGCTCAGTGACAGAGCACTCTGGGTTTGACCCCTAGATCAACAACAACAACAAAAGCAAATGATATGAATCAACCTTTTACCCAAGAGGATACAGAAATAACAGAAACATAAAAGATACTCAGTCATTCAACATTAGGGAGCCCATAAATTTAAACCACAAAGAGATGCGAAGGATGGTCAAAAATATGGTGGGTGTTAAATTTTTTGTTATAGTAAAAGCCTCATTGCTATTAATCCCCTCAAAATAGTCTGTTTCACTTTGAACACACTTAACTCACTATTTTTGCCATTTCTGAGGAAGTCACAGGTTTGATCGTGCTACTGTGGCAATCTCAATGTTCTGAATCAATTCAAAACATGGATTTTTGTCATTCTGACTTGGAGCAGAAGCCTCAACTTGTAGAGTGCCAGATGCAATGAAGGAGGTGGACGAAAACACACCGTAACGTTGTAGAACACTGCCATCCCACCAGATGACATCCGGCAGCGATATGCACTGCATTTTCTTTTATCACACTTGTTACAGTCAAGAAAAATGACTTCCAGAAAGTGGCAAGAATGATGGAATAAGAGAGTTCAAAGCGAGGGGAAGTATTCTGAGGGAAATTAATGGCAATGTGTCTCTTACTGTAATAATTTAAAAAATTTAAACATTAGCCATATATTGTTATGTATATGTGATGTATACTGCATACATTCCAAACATAAGGATCATTAGAATGAAAAAATACAGGCATAAGGCTGCGAACATGGCTCAGTGGCAGGGCACGTGCTCAAAATGTGTGAGGCCCTGGTTTCAACTCACAACACCAATAAATAACTCGGCAATAATAAGTGTTGTTAAGATCCCATATTGTATGGTTTCACTTCTCTGAAAAGTTCAAGAAAGGCAATCAATAGAAACAGGAAAGAAATTAGTGGCTGCCTTGGGATGGGGATTAAAGCGGTGAGTGACTGACTGTAAGTGGGCACAAGGGATCTTCTTGGGGTGACTAAAATGTTTTAAGACTGGATCATAGTGATGTTTTCAATTGTACACTAGAGACAAGAGTTCTATGATTTCTAAGTTATACCTCACTAAATTTACTTTTACATAACTTTGGCCTATGAGTTTTTGCCTGGGTTTCTTAACAATTAATGCAAATTTAGGGGCTGGAGGAATAACTCAGCAGTTAAAGCACCTTCCTAGCAAACTCAAGGGCCTAGGTTCAATTCCCCAGCACCACATAAAGCAGGCATGGTGGTACATGCCTGTAATCTCAGCACTTGGGAGGTTGAGGCAGGTGGATTGCCATGTGTTTGAGGACAGCCTGGGCTACCTAGTAAGTTCAGGACTAGCTTGGACTGCACAGCCAGACTCTCTCTCAAAAGACAAGAAAAAAATTATAATAAACAATTAATACAAATTTTAAAGTTTTGAATTTTTAAAATGCTGGTCTAATTTACACTATAAAACAATCATGAGAGAACTGCATGTGGAAATAAGAAAAAATCAAGTGTAAAAAATGTTTTTTTTTTAAATGTTGGTATTGACAAAATAAAATTCAAGAAAAAAAAGTGACAAGGAGAGAGATTTCAATCTCTATAAAAGGCATAATCCACAGATAAACTTAATAATCACCAGTCTGTACTGCCCCTAACAGCAGGTCCTCAGATTATACAGGGCAAAGAAATGAATATTAATATAAAAGATGCAATTAATAGATTTGTGCTTCTGGGTATTCTAACACACATCTCAGAAACAACAAATCAAGTAAGAATAAAGTAAGGATGTGGAGTATCTTAAAACAAAATAAGCTTGAAAATAAATTTTATTTGTGAGTTTAAATAAAATTGACTTAGCAATAACTGCCTTCTTTCAATAGCCACAGAATGTTTCCAAATTGATCATGTATTATGTCACATAAAAAAACCCAATAAATTTTAAATATCAAGTTCAGAATTTAAATCTGGGGGAAGGAGTAAAATTGCATGTTTTCCTGCTGTAAGAAAGACTACAACATTCACTTTGAAAATTTCCTGCCTTAAGTCTCCACAGTTTTGATTTGGCAAATAAATTTAGCACTTGTGTGTATGGTTAAATTCCTTCACATTTCTGCTAAGAAAACTAGGAATTTAGAATCCCAACATGGTCCTTGCTTTCTCCTCAATTTTCTTAGTTTTTTTTTTTTTTCCTTCTCATTTCTGTTGAGTTGAAGAAAATACTCCCATACTCTCTGGGGGCAATTCTCACTTAATCCAAAAGTTTGCATCTCTTACTTTTCAAATTTTGAAATCAAACGTCCCCTAAGGATTATTTCCCAGGTACCCATGTTTGGAGGCATCGCACCAGCCGGTTTCGATGAGTTAGATGATTATCTCCCTAGTGACCCCCTTCTCCCTTGCATCCTACTATCCCTGACTTGACAGTTTTCTCCAGCTGGAATCTGGGGCTTTGCAGCTGGTTCCTTTGTCCTTCCTTCATCTCTTGGTTCTTAATAAAATTCAGGTACCTATACTGAGTTCTAGGACAGACAACGGTAAAAATAAAATGAACAAAAAGGGCTTTCCCACGACTTCTGGTAAAGGTTAAAAATGCAGAAAGATCAGCTTCAAGTAGACAAGTTGGAGTTGTCATCATCACACCACATGCAGTGACAGTTTTAAACACTCCAGTGAGAATTTTTCAATCTGTCAGCTGGCCCAGAAATGAGGGATAAGGGGATTGCAGCCAGCGGGAGGAGAGCAGATTCCTGGAGCAACGTGTTCACTGTCCTAGCACAGTGCCTTCCCGCCCAAATGTGCCAGGACTTGAACCTTTTGGAATGAAACATTGAGATACCAATTATAAAATCTGCCAAGTACCTAAAGTGTTTGCAAACCATTTTGTTTTTTGTTTTATTTATCCCTCCAAACAAAAACATTTGCAATAACTAACTTCTAAAATATAACTGAAGAGAAGGGGCAAGGAGATGCTGGCAGCAATTATATGGGTATTTACACAAGTGTAAAAACTCATACAAGAGAACACATAGGATGTTCACACTTCATATGTCATATCTCATCAACAAAATTAAAAACACACATAGTAGGGATAGTTGTACAACCATGTGAATATGTTTAATGTCACTTAACTGTATGTTCTTATTGTTAAAATTTGAAAAATTTCTGTAGATTTTATAATAAAAATTTTAAGATGGAAATGAGCACAGCTAACTACCCTGTATTAAAAGATGCTAACTGACTCCAAAGATGAAAAAGTTATCCTTCTAAATAGGTGGAAAAATCCTTTCTCTGCCTCGAGAAATTGCCTTGGCTCTTTAGTCAGTTTCCCAGGTTGCTGTCTTCCCAAGTTCTGCATCTCTGCTAGAACATGGAACAATATTTGACAGTGTGGTCCCTGTCTAGGCCTCCTCATGACCTTGACCTGAACCAGTCCTCACACTGCCCAGCATGCACAACTTCCAGGGTTGGAGGGGGCGGATGAACACAAGCCTAGGGTTCAAGGGGAGGGCAGGGTGCAGGACAAGGCAAAGGGACAGGGGAAAAGCCTAGCAAATATCTCTGCTCTCTGCCTATCTCTGGTTTCCCTGTCTTCTCCTCCTCCCCTCTAGACAGGAGGCAAACTGTAGTCTCTTAGTTGGGAAAGAGACAATGGGTCAGTCACCAAGATCTACCTCCTTTATAAAATTCATCCTTTTTTAATGAGGCAAGGAAAGCAGAGACAGATGAAGGGGCTTTACCAACGTCACATAGCCAAACAGAGGCCAGGACAAAACAGAGCCAGGACCAAAGAGTAGGCCCATTCATGACCAGTGCTCCATGAGACCTGCACCGTCTGTGCAGTCTTGCCTCTGTTGCTTCTGAGACTTTTTGTCCCTTCATCCTCCTCTATGTAATTTTCCTGCCAAAGGATTTTTATAACAACCTTATTGAGTTTCAGTTCACATGCTATAAAATCTATTCATTCAAAGTATGCAGTCAGTCCATTAGGTTGCAGTATACTGAATTCAAAGTATGCAGTTCAGTAGGCTGTGGTATGATTTATGCAATCATAGAATTTTATAACATTTTCATCACCCCAGAAAGAACCTCATAGTCATTAGCAATGACTCCTCACATCCAATATGCGGTAGGTCCTTTGTGATGGCTTTTCCTATCTGACACGATGTTTTTAAGATTTACCAGGTATAGCCCTCCAGATCTCCAAGTTGTTGTGGTCAAGGTGAATGGAATAAAGGTGGCAGGGGAACAAAAGGAAAAAGAAATCTGAGGGTTATAAAAACAGCAGGACTGTGAGGTGAGAATGAATCCCTTTCTATATATCACATGCCTAACCACTCTGTTCCTACTCATTAGCTCATGCATGGCTTTCATAGTCTAGGGGTATGCCAACCCCAACCCACATGTGAAAAATAGAAGAGGAAGTCAGCAGCTTCTCTGAGGACATGCAGGTCCTGAGGAATGGAACAACGAGCAGAATGAACAGTTGTCTGGCCCCAAAGCCTACTGTTTGTCACTAGCCTGAGCTTGGAGTTGTCTGACTCTGGCCATCTTTGTTTCACACCCAGAGGTGGTGGTGACTTCTGGCCAACCTGAAAAAGTTGGTGATCACTGTGCTTTTTTAAAGCCATTTTCACTTCCTTACCCAGTGGCTCTTCACTCAATGCCCACATCTTTCTTCCTCATTGGGATTCAAAGAGTGAAGGAAGAACCCTGCTCATAGGATCAAGGTAAAGGACTGCGTACAGCCTAGCATCACTCAGTAGACACAGGTGTAAAACAAGGAAAGACTCTCAGAGACTGAGGGAGAATAGGTACATATATCAGAGTGAACAAAAGTCAGTGCAGAACCATACGCACACTGGTTGTCATAAAACCTTTCACACATATGGAGCCTAGGCACACATATATGTATCCACCTATATGTTCAAATAAAATTGCAAGGAATCTGCAAAAATGCAAGTCTCACTTGCCTCTGTGGTGAGGAACTCAGTGACTGAGGACAGCAGTGGGAGGAATTTCACTCTTCAGCAAATATTTTCAACCTTTTCAACTTTCAAACAGTGTGAAGGTATTACTTACTCAAAATACATGCATCCTTAAAATGCATTCATGAATTCAATAAATAATAAGTTTCTTGGTCAGAACAGGTCTCAGTCTAGGTGCTGGA
Source organism: Ctenodactylus gundi (assembly GCA_004027205.1). NCBI lineage: Eukaryota > Metazoa > Chordata > Mammalia > Rodentia > Ctenodactylidae > Ctenodactylus > Ctenodactylus gundi. The sequence continues at coordinate 3,076 of PVKB01006167.1, read as the reverse complement.
GATAGAGCTTGGAAGAAGACTAAACAGAAAGGACTTAAAAGACTCGCATACCCCTCCTTGTTTCTACGTTTGAAAAGCCAGCTTCAAGATCAACTTTTCTGACACCAGTCCTAGCTCCACTCTGAGCACGAATCTTCTTCTACTCCTTTCTCTGATTTCCCTAGCACTTAGTTAACACCACACTTTTAACTGAGTTTTGTCTAGTGATACTTCAAGGGTGCTCAATAGATCATCCTAATTAAGTTGCTGTCACCAATCACACTACTGTTTGATATAGTTCCAGCACCTAAGAAGTATCCCACCCCTCCATTTCCACTACTGACTGTTCCTTGTTGGCACTATCTTTGGGACAAGAGATAGATAATGGGATCTCTCTAGGTTTGAGATTAAGAATCTAAGCCTGGGTTCAACTCCTGTTGTTGTTTGTTTTTGTTTCTGTTGTTTTAAGATCAATCTCTGAGCATCTAAGTTCTTCATCTTTGAAGTGTGGGAAATGATAGGGCCCATGCCAAATGCTGTTACAATGAAATGAATATAGAAAGCACTCATAACAGTGCCAGAAACACAGAATGCTCTAAGTGAATTTTTTAAATCACTGCTATTGTCTTTACTCATGGTTTACCAGCCAAACTTTGGCTCTGAGGTTAAGCCACATGGAGCTTTCCTCCTTTCTGGACTACACCATGCACCCATAGACAGGTAGCCGTACCTTTATACTTTTGCTGTGATAAAACAGGAGTTTTTGACTTCCAGGTGGTCTTGATGAGGATAGGCTCCCCATATTTCCCCTCGCTTGCCCAGGCAAAATTAGCAACTTTCTCCTAAAAATGCTTTTGTCCCTGATACATTTTTTTCAGTGAACATTTGATTTGCATAGCCATATTCCCTTGTAATCATGAACTTAAGCTATGAGCAAGCCTGGGGAACAAGGGCTGCTTGCACAGAATGACAGAACTACCATTTTAGACCAAGTCTACTGTTTACATACCTCCTAATATGTGTTCTGTCTCTCTCCCTCTTTCTCACTTTCTCCTTCTCTCTCTGGAACTAGTGAAGAAGCCCAGGGTCTTCGCACTGAGCCATATCCCTTAACCATTTTTATCTTTGATTATGAGACAGAATCTCACTAAACTGCTAAGTTTCCCAGGATGGGCTCCAACTTGCAATCCTCTTCCCTCAGCCTCCAGTTTCTCATTTTGACATATCTTTACTTTTAAAAAATTAATTTAAAAAAATAAATAAGTCTGTAGCAAGGGTACACAAGTCAGGTAAAGCATCCAACAACAAATATTTTAGAATCTGTGAGCCCTGAGTCTCTGTTACTAAATACTGCTCTTGTGTCTCCTAAGTAGTTACAAACAGTAGGTAAAGAAACAGGTGTGGTTGTGTTCCAGTAAAATAATATATATGGACATGGAAACTTGAACTTTGTAACATTTTCATATTTAATGAAATATTCTACTCTTGATAATTTTTAACCCATACAAACAAATACGGTGGTAGCTGGGCATGGTGGTTTAAACCTGTAACCCCAGCACTAGGGAGCTAGGGTAAGAAGGCAGTCTGGGCTACAAAACACTACCCTGTCCCAAAAAACATACTGTTAAATTCAGCAGAGGCTGGACTGAAATACAGAGATGTAGCTCAGACATCTGGTACAGAGGGTCTAAAAACGGCCTTTACACATGTCTTTTTTTTTTTTTTTTAATTTTGACACAGGGTCTCACTCCTGAACAGGGAGAAAAGGTGAAGGCTGGTCCTGAACTCAGTATGCAGCTCAAGCTGGCTTCAAATGGCAATCCTCCTGTCTCGGTCTCCTGAGAGCTGAGATTACAGGCACATGCCACCACACCGGGTTGACGTGGTGTTGGGGAACTGAATCCAGGGTCTTGTGTTTGCTAGGAAAGTGCTCTAACATTGAGCTGCAACCCCAGTCCTGACATGTTATTTCTAAGGGCTCTTAAAAGTAGGGATTCCGGATTTAGCAAATAAAATTACAGAAGGCCCATCTATATCATTTTGGGTAAACCGAATTTATTTTTTATTTTATTTTATTTTTATGGTTTAAGTCCCATATAATATATCTATGCATCTTATTTGACACCCTAACCAGTGTGTCTAACCTGTGGCTGAACCTTCTATTTCACCTTGATTTTTAAAAAATGTTATAATAAAAGTTTTTTTAAAATTAAATTTTATTATTTATATAGATTAACTGGTACTACTTATATATTAACTAGTGTCTTATATACTTTATATGTGACCCGATACAATTACTTTTCACTCAAAAAAAACAAGGGTTTAAAAAAAAAAACCCATCATGTGGCGCATGCGCCTTGTAAGCTTATCACTCACCCTCCTACTCCTCCTCGCCCTGACACGTGGGGACTCCTTCCCAGCGTGGGCACGAGTCCGCAGGCGCCATTTGTCAGTCTGGACAGAAGCGGCCCCCAGACCGGAAACAGGATGCAGATGCGCTGCGGAAGCCCTCCTCCCCACGCACAGGAAGCTTGTGGAAAGTGGTTCCGGTCAGGTGAGCTCCTTGTGGCGGGTAGTGGGCACCGCACCAAGATGGAGCCGCTGCACGGCATCCCCGGCCGCTCGCCAGTGGACATAGATAGGGCCAAGCAGCCTGCTCTTTGGAGTTCCTAGGAAGATGAACAGTAGTCACGTTGTGAAAACGACAGTGTGAATTCATAACGCTTTGTGATGATTTTCTCTGTATTTGTATCCAGCTTTTATTAATAAAGGCTAGTATTCGTAAGCAATAATAAAAAAATAAATACAACAGCAGGCCTCCATAAGGTGCTAGAAACAAAGGATGTATTTGCCCTGATCCTATTAGAACGGGAGGGATGTTTCCACGGAGGACAGTGTGAGGTGGCGAAGTGCTAGGGGAGGGAGAGATGGTAACGTCAAGGACTGTGCATGAATGTCCCTTCCAGGCCAGCCCTGGGCTCTTCCTGGAGATGTTACTGTAGTTGATAACCAGTTTACCACCATGTTTGATTTGGTTCATTAATCCACACACGGCTTTCCTGAAACCGTGATTCTGCTAGGACACCTCCTGCTGCCC